>JAWQUT010000113.1:700273-714468 GCA_033807755.1 Ellobium chinense
CTCCCAAGGGCTTAACATGCTGATGGTTAAGAGCAGGGAATTCCGGCAAATTTCGTAAACAAGGTAGAGAAGCTGCATGACACATTTCCAAATTATTTTATGTACGGTAACTGGCAGAAGGGATAGCGTGCCATGTGCATATGCGACCCTTCATTTCCCACGGCTGAGATCTCACCATGTAGATTTTCCATTTCCAGATCTGGCCTTCACCGTCATATGCATGACATCTACTCAGTGACAATGTTAAAGTGTCCCTGAGACTATCAGTTTTAGCTAGATGACTGTCCTCGATGAGTGGTCGTAAGAATAGGTTCAGCCGGAATTGCCACAAATAATCAAAAACAAAACAAAAAAAGCTGTATTAGCTCATGCCTCAAAAGCATATTATGAGCAGCCAATATCAGCAATATAAGTATGAAGAAGAAACACATAGACTAGCATGAAGTAATGACATTGATTGAACATCATTGAATGAATAGATTTCAAGGCGAGTAACGAATTTAAAATCACAGTATTAGCGGACACGTTGGTGTTTCAAAGGACATTGGCACGTGTCAAATGACAACATCCATTACATAGAAGGAATCAAATAAACATTTAACAGTTAATTGCCTCGCGTATATCAACCTCTGTGAGTCAAGGCATTAACTTGTCCCGTGTCTTTGGCTTTTAATTTACATAATGTCGCAGAAAGAGGGAGTGGTGAGGGTTAATGAGCTGATCTGACCTTTCACTTTAACAGTATTGTGTTAAGTGGATGGAAGATAACAAAAACAACGTGTTTTTTTTTTTTTATCTTTTAAAACTTTTAAGCTGAAAAGCAAATTTGAGGGTGGGGAAAAGGGGGTGCAATTTGGTATAACCGCCTCAGAATGATACGTTATCTTTGCAATGTCTGTTGTAAACCAAATATTCCTACTACCTTTATGGAATGGCTTATTCAACACTAGCCATTAACTTCATTGTTCATGGTTTCATTGAGTATTTTGGTTGTTTTCAAAGATTTTTAAAGCACTTCGTAAGACTGTGATCTAAACCTGTCATTTTTCATACTATACAATAACCTACGGAGCTTGCTTTCAGAATCAGAGTTTTTTGGGGGATATTCCAGACATCGAAGATACCTTAACTGTTTAGGGAGGTATTCACTCTTCTGAATGCCCCTCTAATCTGTCGTCTTTAGATAGTTTCACAGACAATAAAGTCAATATTACTACTACTACTACTACTACTACCATTCTACTACCACTACTACTATACTACCACTACTACTACTGATGGAGAAAGCTGTAACTATTGCCTGTGGTAAACTTGGGAAGAGGTGGAAGTGGCCTGGAAGGAACAGAGGTCAATAGGAAAATATGAAGAGAATGTCGGGGTGCTACACGGTTAGTCCACACACGCCTCAGGCTGGTTATAGTGACGGACCTTGTGAAGAGCAAGAAACTTTGCTGTGAATAGTCTCATCAGAAAATGGATGTAGACAAATCAAGATACAACAGTACAGTTCTACTGCCTCTTATCTTTGAAGTAAAATGCGCTGTACACCTTTAAATTCAAATGCAAATGTCTCCTGTATTCTAATGTGACCGTGATTAAGAAAGGTGGACGCCAGCAGATGAGTATACCACCGTGTTCCCAGTGTTATCTTAGAACCCCCTCCTGGCCTGTAATTGAAAATATCAAGCGGGTTAACCATGTGATTGCACCATTTACCTCCGTTTGATAAGGGTTAATTGTGTTTCCGACCAGAGCACAATGGAAGTCGAAGTGATTTGTTTTTGCAAGACCCTCGTCTTGTTGGCCGCGAGAGGAAGCAATGTAAACTGGCGACAAAGACGGTCTGTCTAATTCTGAACATAATTGAGGAGTTTGGAGAGATTGAGAAGAAAAAAAAAAAAGCAGAAACAGGATACACATGTCACGACCTCACAGATAGTTGGGAAAACTGCAGCAAAGGAACTGATTTGGCGGTCTGGGCTGGGAGCAGGGCCATAACAACCTCATGTGCTGTTCCTGAATGGGTACGGGAGCCAGAACATCCTTAAACCACAATGAGAATGCACTGATAAGGTCGAACCCATTCGCATACTTGTATGCGAAACATTAGCTGAGAAGAGAAGAAAGATGATGGCATCTTACTTTTACCCCAATCCAAGTACAGTCGAACACACTTAAACCGAACACGGCTGAACCGAAACCACGGCTAAGCCGAAAGAAAAATAAATCCCCGACTTTTCTCCCTCTTTACGCAAGTAACAGAAGAAGCGATGAACCGAAACCGCAAGATGCAGTAACACGGCTGAACCGAAATCCCCGATCTCTCAGCCAGCCCGCTCATCCCATTATCAGGTCTGCATCAACACCGAGATTGTTACATTTCGCTGTCTTTGTCCGGCGAAAAGAAATAGCCACGTGAGGAGTAGGTCTAAGGAGAGCAGATTAGTGTCTAATAACGCTCCCCCCCCTCCCCCAAATCTCTTAGCTCTCTTCGCTCGCTTGCGACCAAAAAGAGGAGTGAGGTAGCTGGTCAAGAACGATTGGTCATGACGTGGGCGAGATGAAATAAATAATGCTGGATGAAAGGCCGCGGGAGATTCGTAACATTGATAACACTCACGCTCATCAGATAAAACCTGTCTTCATTCCTGACCTTGATACTGATTGCACGTGAGCCACTGAACTGCCGAAAAATGTCGAAAAGAAAGCAAACATACTCATTGGAATTCAAGTTAAAACTTATCGATGAAGTTGATGAGAAGAAGCTGTCGAAAAGTGAAATTTGCCGCAAGTACGGAATTCCCAATTCCACTCTCTCCACCATATTGGCCTGCCGAGACCAGTTTCAGAAAGTCCGCGATGGTGGTTACTTCCCTTGAGTTTGCACTGGAACATCTAAACCGAAATAGCGCTAAGACGAAATCATATACGTGGGCCCAGTGATTACGGTTTAAGCGTGTTCGACTGTATGTTGAAATCTCAAAGAGTTACCATCTTTAATAAAAAAATATCTTTTTATTTTAAAAATGGTGTATTATATTAAGATCATCTGGAATAATAATATAAAAAAAAACATTGAAATATTGTTGCCGTGTCCTCCTAATATTCAATAGCCGCCCTTGACAAGTCAGTACCATTTTGTTATGAATTTAATATGTGTTTGCTCATGAAAATAATGTGGTATTTAATACTTGAGCTCAGCAGAGAACTGCTGCTGAAGCCGAACTGTTTTGCTGCTGTCTCGGAAAATTAGCCTCTTCAGAAGCTCTTACGAGGGGAGGATGACGTTGGCGACGATGTGATAGTTACAGCCATTGCTGTAGGGCGTGAGTGGAACCTTAATCTTTGTGTGTGGTTCAGGATAGAGGCAAAGGACAGGACAGGATGGAGGCAAATATAAGGAGATGAAAGGGAGAGAAGACACGACATATTTTATTGATAATTGCTCGACATTTAACATTTCCCTGCCATCAAAGGTAATCTAAGCTGGGGAGTGTATCGGATTGCTTAAGCGTCGCGATGGCGTGGGTCATAGAACTTTTTGCAAAGCTAGACATTTTCCTCAGCTGTAATCTGTACGAACATTGATACTGGTTAATGGCTTAAACTTGTCAACAGTTGGTAGTTTTTTCTTTTCTTATATACGGAGGAGGCGTTTCTTGTGGACTGTGGGAGGGGGATTCTTTGTAAAACCTCAAAAACGTGTTCGCGCTCTTGGAGTAATAAATAACGTTAACATGATAGATCTTCATAGTATGAAAGCTTACCGTCTATTGCAGTTTACATGATATGAGGAGGAGGCGTCTTTTGTGGACTATAGGAGAGGGGAGTCTTTGTAGAACTGCAAAAAAAATGTTCGCGGCCCTGGAGTAATGAAGGACGTTAACATGATAGATCTTCATAAAATTTAAGCAAACTGTCTTTCGCAGTTTACGTGAATCCAAGCTTAAACTTTCTCTGAGACAAGTCTAGCCTGCTGAGAGAAAAGTTTACGGCAAAAGATGACTTGTGTTTTGGGTTTGTAATCGTTACTCGCATACATCGTAAGCCATTGTTTGGCCTGGATTTTGGAATCATGCCTAAGATTGTTTAGTCTCATCTTCCCGGTATAAAGCCATCTTGTTCTTCACCAAGGCTTCCCCTCTCGCTCTGTCGCTTCCTGTTCTTATTCATCCTGTCATCCATCTGTCCTTCTTGCATCCGCCTGTAGATCCAGTTTATGTTCGCCCTGTTTGCTATTTCTCTGTGCTCTTCCAACTGATGACAGGGTCAGGCGCATGGCAGCAGTTGGATATTCATGTTATGACACAATCTTATCGGAAAAGCAAACTTGTCACTGTTATGTTCCAGATGGTCGTTGAAGAAGCTGCAACATCTACAGCTCTTATTAGTTTGTCGGTTTGTCTTTTTCTTTCTTTCTTATCTCTCTACTTATCTGTGCGTTTTGTGTGTTGTGTGATTGTACAGATTGTTTACCTGCCTACCTGCCTGCCTGCCTGCTTGTATGCCTGCATGTCTGTGTGTCTGCCTGCCTGCCTGTCTGTGTGCCTGCCTGTCTGTCTACCAGTGCTTATGTGTTTCTTTGTTTAACCTAAATTGTTTACCTGTCTGTCTGCATTATTTATTTATATCTCTGCTCTGGGCGACATGTCGCTTGGAAGGAAAAATTGATTGTACAGAGCAAAAATTTTGAACCCTAAAAACAATTTTTTTGGAAACACGAAGACTGAAAGAAAGAAAGAACGAATATAAGAAAGCATCAAGGAAAAAAAAAAGAACTTTGGCTGACTTACTTTTTTTTAGTTTCAAATGCTGAGCATTGAAGACGAATTCTGGCAGCTTCGAGGGAACCAGGAAGGAGGGAAAAGGATAGGAAGTAAGGGATGAAAGTCTTTGGCTCCGTCTACCATCAGCCTCTCGATTTGTTTAAAGCTGAGCTTATCGTGTTACAGTGTCAGATAAACAAAAAGCCCAGCTAAGATGGCTGACACATCGAGTCTACAAATGTTTTAAGCCCCCCTCCTGCCAATGTGAAATCAGGCGATTTAAATGGCGTAATCTACATGTTCGCAAAAGAGACTTAATTTGGTCTCCGAGAAGCTTTGTTGGGGAGTTTTTCACTGCTTGTCAAGATTTCTGCTGTGAATGTTTTGACTATTTCGAAATTAGCGAATGTTGCAGTCTTGCACGGGATTTCCTCGTCGAAGTCGAGGATTATCTCAATAGTGAACTGCTTGACTTTTTAGAAACAGCATGATTTTTGTTTTCAGAAATTAAGGATGAAATTGGGCTGGAAGCCTAGGTTTTGTTTAGTCTAATATCAAGAACTAGGAAGTAGAAATTTTGAGCTGCCGCAAGTTAGAGTTCTTCGCTGTTTCTCAATCATTTTGAAATGGTCTGATGAACGGATATCTTGGTGTATCATGTGAGGCACAACGGGAATTGGCATAGTCTCTTTAAATATAGCCATTACTTTCCTTTCCCTTCACCTGCTTTGTATAACCTATCGTTGAATTCTTGTCCACTGTGTTTGCTCTTTTCCCTTTTCTCCAACCCATCCACTACAGTCATACTTTCGGGTAGCCCCAAGTGCGGGTCTCTAGATTCTGGAAATGCTGCAGTCTGTTTTGAAGTCTTATCAGAACTGCAAAATGTGCAGCTGAGGAGGAGAAAAAAAAAAAGAAGCAAAGCCAGCGCTAAAAGAAGGGAACAACAGTTACAGCAACGCATACAACCAAGGAAATAAAGAAGACAAAGGAAGAGGAGAGAAGAAAAAAGAGAGAATCAGTGTCAGCATTTTTTTTTATTTCAAGCGCAAACTAAAGTATATCTTGTGCATGTGCAGGGTGGATTTCATTTCTAGTTGCCTGTTGTAATTTTAGCTAAACTAACGCATCTTGGGTTTCTTGATGTTATGTTGCATATTGAGTTGTGTGTTTACTCTTCATTAACTAGCGTCAGGCACAGGCTGATATTTGTGTCGAAATACAGAATTTTTATCCAGTTAATCTTTAAGTGGTTTCCTTACCTGCATGCGACCCAAGATTGAGTAATTCCAGCATGACAAATAAAAACTGGATCGAATGAATTCGAAAGCTTTTGAGTATCTCATATTTTGGAGAATCTTGGAGAAATGGGAGGATGCATTTCTGTGCGTTAGTAAGAGCGAAAGCATGCATGAGGGAGCGGTGAGAAAGTGGAGAGACGTGGATTAGAAATATGAAGAAGGACTGGGGAAAAGAAGTGACAACAAACACAGAAATGCGCCAGTGATATTCTATGGTGGAAAAGAGGCTATCTTTGTATTCTACGTCAAAACCAAATACACAATAATGACGTGTTTATTTTCGGTGCTGTATTTTCACAGTCGTCCAATGATCTTATGAGCTCAGTATCGGTTACACTTGGCTCAGCTTCGATTGCCATCAGGGAACAGAGTCGTGTAAATACATACTATGTAGTGCATTCGAGACACAAGAACTGTTTGCAGCCCGTCCGTCTTTTAAGAGAAAAATTGATGTGGGGGCAGGACCCTTTCCTAGATGAGGAAGATGTTTAATTCCCATGCATTACGAAGGGGGGAGGGGGAGAAGAGACAATTATTTTGACGACGGACAGTAAGCCTGCCTAACTTGTGGCAAGGGCAGAAGATGCTTGTGTCCGTCCGCCAGACAGGGGAAAGGACCCTGAGTTGTCTCTTTAGATGTTTCCATATAGAGTTCTGCGCCTGTGAGAACAACTGACAGGAAAACCAGGCAACTGCTGACTGTTGCAATAAACTGAGCAGACTTGGCCAAAGTCTTTGGACTTGGCTCAGACTGGAAGACCGGATGTTTAGGTGTACAGTACACTGGCCGAGAGAGGCATCAAAATGGAGAGAGGAAGAATGAAAATGTACATAGATAGTCGTAACAGAATAGCATGTACTCGTAGTTTGTAAAGACTATGGAGAATTCTTCATTTTTCTGCACTGTGTTTTAGCAAATGTGGTTCCTTTAATCCTATTTCCTATTGCAGATTCTTTGCTTTTTTCTCACAGCCCTCCATACTACATTTGAAACTAACCACAGCTTCTACCGTGGGAAAATGGTGATTTTTTTTTTTTTTTTTTTNGGGGGGGGGGGGGGGGGGTGAGGGAAGGGCTTAAAGAGTTCAGGGGCTTAAAACCCGAGCTCAGAGGTATTGTTAAAGTTAAAAATCGTTGTCTTAATTTTATCGAGGAAGTGACGACATTTTCATCGTTTTAATGTAAACCACACACACTATCTAATTGAAAACGTCAAACACCTCTCTAGGTTATAGTGAAGCAGACAAGACTACGTCCTGCCTTGTGTCACACGACGCTGTAGCGTTTTATGTTCTAAACGAACGAAAGCTGTGAGATGTTCGGTCGACAGTGTTTACCATAAAAACGTTTTACTCAGGCCCACAACGCAAGAGGAAGGGGAAAAGGCAGAAGTATTTAACAGTTTTTATATCTCTTCAAAGTAAACAACGTAAAGGTCTTTTTACGGGACATGCCCATTTGTTTGTGTTACATCGTTACATGTCATGGAAATATGTTGCATGTCAATTGAGGGTTTTCTTTTCCTAAGAGTTCGTCACAGAAAGCGTAGGATTGGACAAGACAAGGGCTCATTTTTGCAACGCTTGCATCTGCGGAATGTCGCCCCTAATTATTTCCTGGATGTTAAAACTAGACTATGCTGCAATGAAATGATGTGGTGAGCAGCTGTTTTTACTGCGGAGAAAGGGCAGGGGCGTTTTTACACTACCGTGAGGAGAGGAGGGGTCTCATCGCATATAACCGCGCCAAGGTCTTAAATCTTTACGATAAAAATGGGATTTGCACAACCAAACAAGAGAGGAGGAACTCACCCTATCAACTTTCTCTCCTTACGAAAACCGGGAATCCTTTGACATTGGCCTTCATCTCATTCATTGCCTCAGGGAGGGGAGGGTGAGGAGAAAAAAAATGGGACAAAAATTTTGTAAGAGCTGTGGCTTTTATGATGTAAGTTCATGACATTGCAATATGTGGCGAAATGAAAAGAGGGAAATAGCCATGGGCTTAGGCTCAGGGATGAGGCCGAGGAGGAGGGTTGTGAAAATGTGAGCTGTGGCTTCAGATCATCATGTAAACTGCGTTGTGAGAAGTTATGACGTAGCGAGAAAGACGAGAAGATGGCGCGGCCTCCAAGAACCTTGAAACAATATGTGATGTTGTCTCCTAACTGCTGAGCATCCTCCATGATGGTTTATCACTGCGAGCCATTCATAACATATTTAGTTTGATGATGGAAGCGATAGCTCCGTGTCGACGGTGGGAACGGTTTACGGGTGTCAGGAGAAAACTGCAGACGAAGAAGTTGCATAAAGTGTGGCTGATGAATGGATGGATGGATGGATGGATGGATGGATCAATGGATGGATGGATGGATGGATAATTGGCAGATGACTTGAGATGGGCTTGATGGATTGCTGTTAGTTTCTTGTGCTAAAAAACATCGCAGCCAAGATTTCTATGCATTTTCCACCAATGAACCACTGATCACAAGCAACCACATCAGGAGCAACAGCAGTTGCAAGGACCTGAGCTACCATCTTCACAAAAAGAGCAGTATTCATAGAGTCAAACTCAAGTACAATGAATGGTAGACACCATTAACAACAGCAAAACAGTATGTTCGACAACAACTTTAACATAAACTTGCTTGCGACGGGAACAGTAACACACATATAGAACTGAACTGTTAGAGAGCGCAACCAGCAAAGCAAGCTATTACCGTCGGTATTGTACCGGACCAGCTCCCAGAGTGTGAACATGAGATCATAACTATGAGCGTGCAATCCACGTTCATGCTCTATCAGAAATGACAAGTGCGGTAATCCGAAGCGTTACGTTCAACCCCCAATTTGCGTGTACGCGGCTCTAAATTTAAATAATGGGTAACGGATGATGTGACAGCGTCTGTTGTGATGCAGTTATGAGGGGCCAACATTCCTGTGATGTTCTGTAACACCACCAGTTTTAACAGTTATTTCGATGGCGTTCCTCTGTGTAAGCGAGGCCTCAAGTTCACATTTTTTACGTCACGGCGTTTATGTGTTGCACTGTATGATGGGGGGCATTTGTCGTCTGCAGTGATGCCTCCATTTGTCAGCTAGGGGACACTGCTTGACGTTCCAGCCTCCTTTACTGTCTTTTTGTCTAGACATTGTCTTGTTCAGCTCTATGAGAATGTAGTGGTCAGCTCTTGAAGACCGGCAGCAACAAGTGATTACATAAATGTAATCGAAGGGTGGTTTCTGAAACAGGCCAAGTTCATTTGGAACGGCGTTCGACACAAAGGGAAATAATGGTTGCTGTTAACCAGAATTATTGTCCTTACTTTCAAAATGGCATAACTTCTGAAGAAATGCAGATTACAATGTTACATTTGAATCTGACATTTAAATGAAGAAATTATTTTGATCTCTGTACCATCTGATCTTATTTTCAACAAGCAGGGAGTCTTCTCTAATCAACTGTATGCTTTACATGTCTTCACTAAATTCATTTTCTTTACCGTGCAATATTGACATTTGGCATAATAAGCACATTGCTAGTTTTTGGTATATCCTTGTAAAACAATCCAGAATCACGTACATATCGTCATTCGCAGCTCGCCGGGACCTTGGAAAAATGCGACTAAAGCGTCGCGATTATCCAATGACTCTTTTAAAAAAATACTCCAAAAAGGAGGAGACAGTCGAAAAATATTGCGATTTAGTGGAAGTCGTCATTACATGGAAACATCTTGCTTCTCACGGAATGAAACAATGTGTTACTGACAAGGTCATCCATTGGACATGACTAATCATCGCCGTCGCCAGGAGATGTGGAAGGATTTAGATGACAGGGGGCTAAGTAAAGCACCATGTTCACTGATCACTACATGGTCAGTTGTCGGTTTGAAAATCTTTCCTTCCTGTCCTGGCAGCGATGTCTTAACCATGTAGGAGCTTAGCTGCATGACAAGGACGCGGCTTGAAATTCATGGTCTGATGTCCTTGTTTCCATTACCATGATACCAGCAGAGTCATGCTGTTGACATTTTGTCACTGTGTAAGCATCTTTTGACAGCCGAGTGAGTTTCCATTGCTTACAGCAACAGAGTCTTAAGCTTTTTGTTATCCTGAAGGTATGAAAAGCTGAAAATGAATACCTGTACACGCATCAGGAACTGCGGTGTGAAACAAGAAAAAGGGGCGGTGGGCTGGAGTGGGATGTCGGAATTCAGAACAGCATGTTGCATGTTCTAACAAGACATCTTCACAATGGTTACATGGGTGGTGTTGCTTGCTTACATCGTTACCTGTTCTTGCACCAGTGCTATCGTTCTGTCATATCCCCTCGTTTCTGCAGCCTATCAAGTTCCTTGAGTCGAGACACCACACAAGCGTCTTGTCCTTGCACTATCTGTTGTGTTGGGAGATTAAACCGAACTGCAGCCATGGGCGTGAACTCTCAGCCCGCGTGTTCGTTCTCTCAGTTAATGAGTACATCCTCTAATCTGTCTCGCACATTGTCCACCGAGCATGTTGGTGTCATGTTGCCTGATGGATTCCACGACACCTGCGGCCTTGCACGGAAGTTCCGACCACCGTGTGAACAAATCGCAGGGCAACAGTAGACGAGAACAAGGTGGTCGTTCAGGGTCATCCCATTGAAGTTGCCATCAATGGGCGGAAGGAGCGGTGCGCAGGGGTCGAGGTGTAGGAGGGAGGGGGATAAGAGGGAGATGGGGATAGAAGAGACCGTTATTTTTCAGACGCCATTGGCTTTTGCGTGTTCCAAAATATTGCGGTTGGTGGCTTGTGGCGATACTAAGTAAAGTTAGATCCGTTTCTGGCTGCTATTGTTGTCGTCTCTTCACCGTTGCTCTAATTTTACCTTATTGTTCATTCAAATGAACTGTAGTGGTGAAAATCCCTTCTTGCCCTACTGTGTCATTGGTTCATCAAAGTTCATTTTCTCTGATTCCTTCTTTCACCTTCTATGATAACGCCTTCAGCTACAAGATGTGTGGGTACTGTATAATGTTAGTCAGATTAAGAGTGAATAGGAGAAAATACTCACCGCAAAACCAGTGTTGTTTTTTTTCTGCATTCCCGTCGTAGGAGTAGTAAAGTGCACGATACTGCACCTCCACTGAACACCCGAATCTCGAGGTTGGAAGCATCGGGCCATTTAACGCATTTATGCTGTAATAGTCGTGTCACCGGTCTTTGCTCTTGGGGTTGACATATGACATGTCATTCGTGCCCCTCTTTTCAACCACTGGTCTTCTTGTCACTGTGTGATTGATGTGATGGTTACATGTGCAGAACGGTGTTAATTGGTGACAATGACTCTACTAGAAACAAATTACCTTTAACTTAAAGGTCATCCATCCAGACCACACCATACCAATTGTCGTCGACTTGCTGCAAAAACCTTGTTTGCTTCTCCTTTCTTGTGAACATACACTGTTCTTTCACCATTATCATTTATTCTCCTCCTCACAGTGCAAAACAATGCTCTTCTGGATTTGCGCATCTGTATTCTCCAGATGACCAACACTGTATTTCTAAAGATTCCGAAATATGAATTTAACTTAGGGAATTAAATATGGGCCAATAATATATATCATATGTGAATAGATGAAACGGTCATCCTACCTCGTTTATTATTAGTTTCGTTTACATAATCCACATGACGTGCATTGTGTGTGGCGAATAGGTCATGGTGCCTGATATGAAATTACCATGGACTCTATTTTACCTGAAATCTAGCTAATGCATGTCAGTGCAAGAAGCAAGAAGCAAGAAGCATTCCAGGTTAACTTGCACTCTGTTGTTTATTGCTCGCATATTTGCGCTCTTCAGCACTTCATGTATCTCAGCTACGTGCACGTAGGTTGATTGTTTGTTTTGTTTCTTTTTTAACGGCATGTTTTATCTCCTAGAGCGGTTGCCCAATTCGGAGACTTAAAAAAAAAACCAACAAATAATATCCCCCCATCTTCCCCCCCCNCCCCCCCCCCCCCCCAAAAAAAAATATAGGTGAAGAACATCGGGGTGAGTTATTATTGGTAGGCATATATTCATACGTACATTTACACCGAAGATTCTCCATCTTGACAAAACAAAGTAACGAACCCCAGGCGAGTTTCCCCCTCTTCTTATGCTGAGAGCGTGATCCGAGCGCTTTTCCCACCTCTAACCTTTTGCCTGTCAAATTGAGACCATCTCATTCATCATGTGGCATTGATGACATAGAAGCATGGCAAATGTCAAGGTGATGATGGGTGCAGGCGTGATACTACACAGTAGTAGTTCCCTCGATAGTCATTCCCCCCTCAGTATGATTTACTTCCCCCTTGGTCATTTCCATTCAACCCCGGGTGACCCATGTGCAGCACAATTTGACCCGAGGGGGTGAGGGGCCATTCTGGATGACGGAGACGTGTGGAGAGGGGGCATGGGGGTCAAAAACTTTGGCTCTAACGTTTAGAACAGAGAAACGGACAGACAATCGCACAGACAAGAATCTGTTAGCACTCACTCCTAGTGCAATCCGGACTAATCAGGAACTGGATAACCTCGTGAAACATGGCGTAAAAATGCTGAGAATGTCGCCGACGATACATCTTATTCTTTTTCTTTGCACCGGAGCGAATCTCTAGCTGAACTTATTACCGAAGGCTGTGAACTGTACAGAAGTAAACTTTACCTGATAGATCTAGACCAGTCGTGTGTGTTAAATACACGAGACTGGGAAAAAGAGCACTTCACAGTCAAGAAAGAAAAAATACAAGATTATTTACAAGTGAAGATTGCTTTACACCAGGAGTCATAACTCCGTAAATACAAGTCGCAGAATTCTGACACTTCGCATTCACAGATACAGTGACCTAACTTTATAATTATCTACCTTAAAGTCTTCAAAAAATAATGATTAGACAAAGATTCTTTCGACTTGTCTTACTGATGGTAACCATTAATATTAACTTTCATATGTTAGATAAGCATACATATTTCATTTCAATATGTTAGTATGTGCCCTCAGTGTTCACCATTTTGAAATGTATTTTTGTATTTGTTTGCATTGCTCTAGTGCAGAACTCTGCCAGAGCTAATAAACAGAATTGAATTGAATTGAATTGAATTGAATTGAACTGAAGCTCGGAAGTGTGAAAAGGAATGCCATTTGACGTCATTTTACAGTACACGGTTAGCATTTTCTCCAGCAGATTATGTTAGCTCAATTTATCGCTCTTGTATTAAGGCAGGAAATTGGATGATTGATGTGCGTAAAGTAATACATGTACATGGATAACTTGAAGAAGACACACGTGTACAAACACACACACACACACACACACACACACACACACACACACACACACACACACAATGTGCGAGGGAACGGGAGAGAAAATTAGAGAGAGAGAGAGAGAAATAGAGGGAGGAAAAGTAAGAGAATGAGAGATAAGAAGGGAGGATCTTAGTAGAGGAAGCGAGCCAGAGCGATACTCTTTAGTTCCTTTGGTGATCGCTGTTGTTTGCTGAAGACTCTTATCTACATCACCGGGGCAACCATTATGTCATTTTATGTTAGTTTAATCATTTACATTTGATTTTCATATGTTGTATACGAATAACCTGGAAATAAACTTATTGTAAAGTATTGTATTGTAGTGTAGTGTAATGTAGTGTAGTGTAGTGTAGTGTAGTGTAGTGTAGTGTAGTGTAGTGTAGTGTTGTGTAGTGTTGTGTAGTGTAGTGTAGTGTTACGCGCACTGTACAAAACATTTGACCCGACAAATTCTAGGCTACAATATTTTTTTTTTCTTTTCAGATCTGGACCTCAAGTTGTTTCAGGACAGCTCGTCGCACCCGAGTTATTATCGATACCTGACAGTGGATTTGGAATCGAACTTTCTATTTGTTGGGGCCATGTAAGTACATTGTCAAATCTTGTTCTTAGTAGGACTGAGATCTGACTGATGTTTGACTGAAAACAGATTTCTGCAGCTTTACCCCTACTTTCGCTGTAAACTCAATTCAACCGCCACATACCAAGGCTAGGCAACTCCTCCGGCTGTGGAGATCGTTACACATTAGGGGAAATAAAACTGAATTGTAGAGGTGATCGACATCCCCCCTCT
>JAWQUT010000113.1:717998-754909 GCA_033807755.1 Ellobium chinense
GAGGGGAAGGGGATGAGGCCGACCTGTTGATTCTGTTCTTTGTGATACCATTGTACGAGCCACATAAATATATTCTCATATTCAGTCTTTCACTCATCGTTCGTCCATGCTGTTGTGATTTGATTCTAGCCGTCCCTTTGGCTAATTTCTCAAACCCGCACTGATGGTGTGCTGCCTTGTGAAGCGCTTCTGGCCCTGTCGTCTTGATCAAAGGAAAGAAAAACTGGAGATTTCCTTGGCTAATCGATATCTGGTGGCCTGTCTTGACACCTGTAATGGTGGAATCATGTTCACTCTTTCTTCAGAAACCGGGGCTGTCCTTTTCTTCTTGGTGATGTTTTCCATGGGCTGCCACGTTTGTGAAAGCGCTCTCTGGGTAGCCAACTGCTTTGGCATATGTTAATGGTTGAATCGAATTATGCACTTAGAGCGATACGGCCTGAAAAAAAAAAAAGAAAAATGTCCGATCTGTAGGAGATAATCAGTCAAGGGATCGGAAGCAATTGCCCCGTCTTTAAATGTGGCACTTTTTATGTAATCCTTTTCTCAGTGGAGCTCACGGAATGATGACTTGGAAGCCGTAGAGACAGTCGGTCGCGAGGCCTGATCTTAGCGTTGAAGTACTTGGTCGAAAACAGAAGCTAGATGCTGTTAACGAGCTGGTCCTGCGAGTAGATACTAATGTAGATGGTTCTGTTTGTGTATACAAGTACCTCTGTTTGGTTTCTGGTTTGACACAATCTCGGAGATAGTCGGGGTGATGCTTATGTAGTGTTAGCTGTCATCACACTCTCCAAGATAAGAATGATAATGTACTCTCTAAGGACTATGTAGGAAACGAGACGAGGCCGCCGTTGGCATCGTAATTTGGACGAAAGGTTGCCCTAGATATTGCATTTTAAAAGAGGACAGGGTGTTTAATTTTCTTTATGATTGCCACTGATGGCCTCTTGTGTCTAAAAAGTACTCGCCACTCAGTGTATCATCATTGTTTATCATTCTCGCAGGCTCTTTTCATGTTGTTGCTCCCGTGTAAACTTCGCTACATGGACAGCGATGATGTGTAGACAGTGTACTATCTGGAACAGATAAGGATGATATTGCGAGTTGAATGTGACACGGATGGGAGGATAGGAATGGAGATAATTATGTGGGAGCCAGCCTGTCCCCACCCATCTTTGAGTCATATCAAAAACAGGGTGAACAAGGGCTCGGAGGAAGACAGATAGCAATGGCATACGATGGGAATCTCACCCACCGATTAAGCTTTTCGTGGCATATATTTCTTTCTTTCCGTCCACAATCACATAATGAACCACAGGGTTGTAATGTATAAGTATCAAGTCAGTTGTATCAGAAGAAGAAGAATAATTACATGTTTAGGATTTAGATCTCTTGCGCGCCTAGGCCTCCATTTAGAAGGTTATTTTCCAAGGCAAGTCATATTCTGGTTTTGTTGAAAATAAGCTTAGGTAGATCTAGTCTTGTTATACATTCTAATGAAGAACATTCACTTCTTCTTTCTTATTTCCCTTGATGTGCACTAATTTGTTCAAAAGTTTTCACTCTTTAATTCAGATATGTTTATGAAATAATATTACTTATATTTGTGTAGATTTTTCACAAGAAAATTGATCTCTGTCATAGGTCCGTTGTTCAAATATCGAACCTAACTATAGAGTGAAAATTTTGAGAAGCAAGAGGCCTAACTGTGATTTTAGCAATTCGGTATGGTACACGATTTATCTGTAGAGTTTGCTCACGACAATGCTCCCTGTGCAATCATCTAACTTCAGTCTTTCCAGCTATGGTTATTATCGGGTTAGTGTCAGAGAGCGAAATATATACTATGAATTTAGTAAGAAGAACTGGTGATCTGTCGAGAAAGTGATATACCTGCATATTGCAGGAAAATGAACTCGTGTCCCATCATTTGATAATAGCACTGCCATTCGCCTGCTGCCAAATCTGTAGAATACAAAGACCTGATACTGAAGGTCCATCACTGGTGGCAGTAACCTCCAAGAGGTCTATTACACAATAAACTCCAAGATAGTTTACACAACCAATGAAATATGCAGCCTACACTATTCATCTGTTCATAATTTATTTATGTATCGATACATAAAAAATTTGCAAAACAAGGAATTGGAGAATGCATGAGAAGAGACAGTGAACTATATTAAATACATGCCTAAATAAATACATCAAATAGTATGCGAAGAAATGAAGAAGACAGAAGAAAACTAAGAAAAGAAACTGAAACAAAATAGCCATACACACCATAGTAATCTGAGCATCCATATATAAGAAAGAAAAGTAATATCTAATCGGAACAAAGGTCAGAATTTGGATTTTAAAAAATCATACTTTTGGACGTTTTTTCCCTTTTATTTGATCAAAAAGAATTTTTTAAGGGACAAAAATGTGTATCTTTTACTGAACAACTTTCCCAAAATATGCAGACATTAAATTTATTTTTTTTTAAATTGAAGTTTAGAAAGTAACCAAGGCTTTAAAAATGTGCAATGAATTTGAAATTTGGCTATTTATTTGGCTAAAAGTGTCAAGGAACTTGAAATGTGACTGTTTAGAAGCCAACCAAGACTGCCCACTACTACTGTATTGTTACCGTTGTGTGAAGATGGATAGCAGAGGATCTTAGGTTCAGGATCACGATGATCCGCTAGCCAGCGGCAAGGGGAAGATCTTTCTTAACTCCGACCGCATCCACTGCTATCTGATTCTGTGTAAATACTAACGCATTTGCGCGAGCTGTTCAGATTTGTTGCCCTCCGAGAGGTCGTTTAGCTGGACGTTGACAATGGTTAAAGAAGATCTGAACAAGGTTTGAAGAAGGTTGCATCTCAAAATTGCCACCAAAGCCCTCAAAAGTAGCTGAAACTTAATCAACTTTTTGAAAATGGTAGTAATATTAATTTAATATTATCTGTTTAGAAATGTGAAATGTGGAGAGATGGCACACAGCAAAATAAAGCTTAAGAAAAAAATATCTGTTGGGAACAAGAGTCAAATTTTAAAAAGAAAGATCATACCACTGAATTTTTGTTTATTTGATTAATAAAGAAACTTTATGAGGACAATATTTTTCATGTTTTACTGGACAGTTGTTCTTTTCGGAAATGTACAGACATTAGATTTTTAAAAACATCAACTTTTTGACAGTAGCCAAGAAGTAGCCATGGCTTTGAAAAAAGTACCAAGGAATTTGAAAAGTCGCCGGATTTGACTATTTAGGAGCCAACCTGGCAACGCTGCTCATTATTTTTGTGTTACTGCAGTTTGTTTTATTTATTTATTTATTTATTTATTTATTTATTTATTTACAAGCAACCCCGCACAATCGGGGACTGACAGATAGTGTTGTCCTGTGTCCGTCTATTTACAAATTTCACGATAAAATAATAATAGACTATTACAAGTAAATTCATCAGCAATATTAGAATCAAATGTTTTATGACAATAGATAGCAGAGGATCTTAGGTTCAGGGTCACGAAGACCCGTCAGCCGGCGGCAATGGGTAGATGTATCTTACACCCGACCGCATCCGCTGCTATCTAATGAATCAGTGATGCATTTGTCCGAGTCGTTCATATTCGCGGACCTCCGAGAAGCCGCTTAGTTGGACGTTGAGGATACAGTATTACAGTCTGGCCCATTGTTTTTACAGCTCTTGAAGGTTGAGGGGATTTAGATTCACTCAGGCGTGGGGCCTAAGGTAAAAAAAAAAAAAAATCACTGCCACTCGTTCAACTCACGATAATTCACGTAATGTCACTGATAGCGTCTTACCCACTTATCATACAACTGCTCTTGCCGTCTCCACTTTCTTTCAGATTTCTGTTTTCTCATCTCTATGCTATACACGTATCCACCGCATTTCCTATACTATCTTTTTTCCATGCCCTTACCCGAAAAAGAAGTGCAAATACAGATAAATGAAAGAGGTTTCGTTATCTGACCGGTGGTCATCACTCATGCTCTCGGCATTTTGATAAATGTGGAGCAGATCACATAACTCTTGTCTTGTTACTTTTTATCGATAAGAGTTAACCCCTCTTCCCCACCTTTTCCTTTTTACCCAGCCGTCGGCCGAAACCTGTGCTTTTGTTTCTTGCAAACACATTAGATTGAGGAATGAATGCCAGGGGATTCATGTTAATCTAAGATGCCGGATGGCTTGTGTTCGGGTGCATAATGTATAAGTAGGCTGGAAAAGGATTTCTTGCCTTATGATACCTAAGTCTGGTGAGATTGGGTGAAAAGGGAGGAGGTTGGGGGTGGGGNGTAAAGTATAATTACATATATAATATACAGCAGATATAGTTTATTTACATGTTGTAACCCAGTCTTTGAAATAAAGGGGAAGTGTGGTGAAAGTAGGAAGATGGAATTGGGAGTGATCCACACTCTTATCGGTGGAAGGCGGGCAATGGCCTTCACTGCAAATCTCGTATTTCAGCCCCTGCGGTCAGACGCGATACTAAGCGCCGAGGGCAAAAAATATGAATCAAATCACCAGCTGATACAGTGGCAGTTCCCTGTGCTCGATGCCCCAGCTGGAAAATGTCTTCATTTTTTTTTCCCTCACCTCTTTTATTCTTTGGGAACCAAACAAAGATGGACGAGGGGCAGGGACAACAAATTATGGGCGTAAGTGAAGAAACTTATGGTGAACAGGTGAAGGAAAAGCGCGGCTACCTGTAGGGGATTGTCAATTATGCGATAGATAGGGCTGGTGATTTTAGACCCTAAAACTAGCGTTGAGTTTCTCATGATTAGATACAATGGGCAGGGAATCAACTAGACAGACAGTCAGAAATACGAATATACTGAATGTAGGATATAATATCTCAAGTGTGAATAATATCCTAGGCCGAAATTGAGTTTGTGGCGAGAAAAAGAGCTGTTACTACCACTCTGCAGCGCTTTACTCACTAGTTCAGATACACAGTAGTTTACCAAGTTTAAGGCAAAACTGTAACTGAGAGATGAACGAGAAAGGGACCTCGATGAGGGACTTCCAGTAGGCCTGACCAAATGGTAACCATTTACCCGAGTAGTTGTGAGCACCACTCATTTCCTGGGACCGTGAGTATCTCCGAAAGGCACCAGGAAGTAGTAATCATGTAATCACATATCAGAGGAAAAAAATGGATCAAGAAATTATGCATTAATTATTTAAACACCAGGCTGCGTTTTCTGTACTAACTAATGCACAATTCACCGTTTATTAGATAAACTGATGAATGATTACTTTCTCGGATACCGCTCTCTGAGTGCCGATAACTAAGAAGTAGTCAAGTAATCGAGTTGACTTTTACCCGGTACCTGTGATTGTTATTACCATGATTATTATTCCCCGTGATTACTTTTCGAAGCGGGTGTGGCACAGGTTTAATGTGTAGAAGGGGAAACGTTTTGCCTGCTGGTGGTCTCTAATAGCATAATTATGACCTAAGACAAAGTCAACAGAAGCGGAAGGTTTATGGGACTCCCTGCTTGCTCTGACCTTTGTCTTTGATATTTATAACGTAGATTTTATGAGCTGCGAAATTAGTGCGTTGCCAGAATGATGTACCCCTGCCAGGCCGTAGGAAGACTGGAGGAAAGGAACGGCCAGAAAACGACATAGACTAAACAATACCTATTGCCCTAGAATTCGGTTCAGCTGTTGATGTAAATACTGATGTGATGCTATTTTCGATGACTGACTCTTCACTTGCTTATTTTCATATTATCTAGACATGGGCCTGCTTCCATAAGAATGTGTGGCAGGAAGCAAGTTGTTGCTGCTTGGCTCTGATTTTAGAGTGTTGGTCTTTACGAGCTATGTACCCTTTTCAAGTTGTGATATTTTGATATAATATATATTATATATTCGTGTATGCATATTGGTGAGAGCGCTGGAGCTCAGCTTTTCGTACATCTGAGCCAGTATCTCCTTCTCGATCTGTAATGATTGTGGGGAACCAGTGGGTCCTCAAGAAGACACGATCATTTGGTTCCACATCCTCTTTCTTCGACAGTTCTCTTAAATGTTCTGTATTCTGCACTGAATGAAATCTTCATGCTATCTACCATTTATTAAGTTCTGCAGTTTATTTTTTCTTTCTTTCTCCACCAGCTCCCGCATTCTCTTTTCCCCTTCCTCTCTCAAGTATGCCAAGATGAGTACCCTTTCCGCACTCAGTCTCCTTTCTTCAAGTGTTACAGCGTCACTTACGCTGCTAAATAAGCAGACTTCAAACACGAAATGCGGAAATTAAAACTGCATAATGAAGTGTCTCAAGAGTAGAATGTAACTGTGTAAGTCGCTGTTATGGAAAATATTGAACTCTTGCAGCCTGAATGTTTGGTTCCTAATTTGAGAAGCCTATTCAAAAGCTTACAGTAGCGGTTCATGCCATATTGTGGGGCTTAAGTGTTTCCTTTTCATTGTTGTTCGGGCTGGCATGCGAGCAACTGAGGCTCACGACCTGAAAACGCCCCGTTGTCACAATGTTTAAGGTCGACGGACAGACCGCGCTGCGACAGCGTTTCATAATATTTGGTTGAACGCAGCAAACAGTCAGCGCCGCGCCAAGAGCACAAAAGGAAAAACTCAAAGATAACAATCTGGAATGAAAGGGGAAAACCCTGACAGCCTAGATAAAAGAAGTGAGAAAAGTATCTGGGCCATGCGGTTTTCTACCGCATATTCTAAAATGCCAATTTCGACGTTAACGTTCTCAAATTGATGTCTTTTTTAAAAGCATTTGTGCAAAATAGAGCTAGGTCTGTTCTGTCTTCTGGGGTAATGTTGGCAGAGTTACAACCCCTTATTAGAAATTCATGAAAATAAAGATTGCCGCACAGATGGTAAAAGCGAGCGCAGTAAAATTTGCTTGACCTTATGAGAGGTGGCGCGGTGCTTAGATGTGTGGTAGCGTCGTGGGATTTTCATGTACATAGACTTTTATTAGAACCTATACATATAATACGAACGGCTCACACAGCCTAAACGCTGGAAGAGCCGTAGGCTTATCTGTCCCTTGAATCTGGCTTCTTGTCTTTCCTATCTTCCAGTTTGATGTACAAAGTTTCCAATTATTAAGCAATAAATACGCTAAAACTATGTAAGTGAATAATGTGTGAGCGTGTGTGTTTGTGTGTGTGTGTGTGTGTGTGTGTGTGTGTGTGCGTGTGTGTGTGTGTGTGTGCGAGAGAGAGAGAGAGAAAGAGACAGACAGAGACAGACAGAGAGACAAAGAGAGACAGAGAGTGCGAGCGCGGGCATGCTCACGTCTGTGTGTGTGTCTTAGAGGAAGAGAGAGAGAGAGAGAGAGAGAAAAGAGAGCATTTGAATGCTAAGCTGTCTTATTTCTCATTTTTTGTGTTTTGTCAAGAAACTTCAAATACCGACGATACATGTATGATGTATTTGTGAAGAACATGAGTTTTCGAGCGCGCCCTTCATGTTTCAAGTAAACTGCCGATGACCGTCATAACTTATACATTCAAGCGTAGGTGGTAATGATGGCCATGATAACATCTGGCCGAGTTTTAGAAGATCTTTGTCGCTGCCCTGCTGCGACCTGGTTGAGCGTGAGAAAGACAATGAGAATAATGAGATTCTAAGCTTAATACAATTTTTGTAGAAAACTTGAGTGAAGTATATTTTTCCTTCATATTTTTCTGTACCCAAGAAACAAGCGCGGAATAGAGGAAATCTAATGAGCCATTTTTTTTATTTTCAGTTTTGAGACCGGGATCTCTGTGTTTCTCTTAACCAGCCCTATTTACAATAAGAAACTGAAATGGGAATATCATGAGGGAATGGAATAAAAATTAGGGGGAAAGAGAGATGTCGTGCATGTGCATGTAATTGCGATTTTCCCCTTGCTTCCCAATCCTGTTTGAAGGGTTTCAGATTACTGAGAGTAAACTACCAGTGGCGAAGCTTCTAAGGGTTGGAATGACCTTCCCCTCCCCTTCCCTTCTCTCCTTCTCCTGTCTCTTATACACATCTTCTTTCAAAGACCTTTTTAAAATGCTAACCAGTGATTATTTCAGCTCCAGGTGCTCCACCAATGGCACCATTTGGTAAGCTG
This sequence comes from Ellobium chinense, assembly GCA_033807755.1. Classification (NCBI taxonomy): domain Eukaryota; kingdom Metazoa; phylum Mollusca; class Gastropoda; order Ellobiida; family Ellobiidae; genus Ellobium; species Ellobium chinense. Next base: position 726,114 of record JAWQUT010000113.1, read on the forward strand.
TAGTACCAACATTTATACTTAGTGAAGAACGAAATATTTTTTGAGTACCTTAACTGGGCTATAACCTTGACCTTAAATTTTGCANCCCCCCCCCAAAAAAACAGGAGTCTGATTGCCCCCACTTTATTGCCTAGGCGGGCATCATTTTGGTATTTATGATGACCCCCTCTCCTCTCCTTCAGCATTACACAAATTTCTGGCTACGCCAATGCATGCCATTCTCTGTCCTGTCTAAAGACCAAGAAAGCACCAGGATGGATGCAACAGTTATGCAACATGGCAGGATATTGGATGCGATCTGCATTTTTAAAATAGAGAATGCAACGTCTCTTTTTCCCATGTGAACGCCTCCCGTTGGAGAAGCTAGCTTCGTTTCCATGGCGCACGCGTATGTCAACAGGGCAGGATTTGAGGCTCATGAATAGTGATTGCTTTAGATGTTTCGGCTTGTCGATATTGAATCAGACGATCAGCATCTCCATTTGATCGCGATTTGAGGCGCAAGCGTGCCCCCCTCGCCTCTCAGTTGATGAGAAAATTGCCAGAAATTGCCCGGGGGTGGGGAAGGAATCAAAGTTCAAACTTCCCTTCCTGTTTGTACTCGCTTGAATTAGAGATGAGTGTTCAGCTCACGAGGGGACGGAGAGGGGGGATGAAGAAGGGCAAGAGTGAGGGAACGGTTAGTCAGAACGGAAGCTGTTAGATAGAGAGGAGGATGGTGGAATGGGAAGGAGGAGAATAAAATACCTCCACCACTATTAGGGGTAGAAGAGGGATAATGAAAGACAAATTTCTGACTTGAATGCAACGCTGTGTGTTCTCCCAGCTCGCTACTCAGGATTTGCATTAATGTCTACGCAAGATTCTCCGAGATGTTATTGACACTCGAAGTCTTGGAGGAGCATGTTGCCGTCAGCGTTAGTCATCCAGGCAATGCCCAACAATGGAGAGACTCCTTGGGAAGGAGCGAGGGGCGGGATGGGACGAGTAGAGCTTGAGGGAGAAATCCCTGTTTTTCCAAGACGCATTCCGAATTCTTTCTCGCTATTTTAGATTCCAACAATTTTCGATTAGCTGTTGCCCGTGGCGCATTAACTCCTAATCTTCGCTTCCGAAATCGTGTCAAACGTGACTGTAACAGAGTGAGCTCGGAAAATTACATTGGCCCACAGGAATCAAGTCGAAATCTTTGTCGCCTGGCGTGAGCTCACATCTCTCAATTTCTGTTTTTGTTTCTTACTTCTTCACGAAGACAAGCAGCACGTAGAAGACTTTAGACCAAAATAAAGAAACGTTTAAATGTTGCTTTTTACGTCTCTTGAGAATGATAATGTCCAAGGAAAGAGTTGAAATAATTCAGTATTCTCCAGACAGGGCTGAGAGGCAGATTTGGTCACAAAATGATAAAAAATTGTTATCAGGCGTTGAAGTCTAATATCTCTCCATGTAACTGTGTTAAGTTCCTCACCTGATGCGAGAGACAGACAGACGGACGCAAAGGTGCACTGACTCAGGCGGAAGAAGCAGCCTGAACTGAAGCAAATGCTTGTACCGGTCAGTAATATTAATTAAATTGATCACGTGATAGATGTCGTTTCTACCACTCATTCACACACATGAACATTGAATCTTCTTGTTATGCTCCTTTTCACAGACAGACATCACAGCCCATCTCGTCTTAGATGGTCCTCATTCTGACTGATTAATACGTGTCTAATAAAGCTGTGGTCGTGAGAACTTGTCTGCCTTAAGCTCAGTAAGATTTCACGTTTATTTTGTACGAGGCCAGCAACGGACCGTCCGAAATATTGGGTTCTGGAACATAGCCAGCCTGAGATTTCGCTCACTGGAAGACGCTAATGTGAAACTGATCCAAGTCAGTCTTTGAGTTGTCGCAAAACCGATCGTCCTGGCATTTATTTGAGGGATGGCGGGTTTTTGTTCGCCCCTTGCTCAAATCAAAGAACGGACTTAGATTTCTTGTGTCCCATCCAGGGTTTCCAATTGTCCACAATGAAGACGCTCATCCTAGCCGTGAGGCAGAGGCGAGTCGGTCCCCAGACCTGATCAAACAGCAATAAAAGCTGAAGTGGTTCAGAGGGTGAGACGGGGACAGGCGAGGGACAGGGTCAAGTGATGGCCCCGAGAGATGGAATTGATTTGTCCAGAGAAAGAGAAAATGAAACTATTGAGTCAGAATAAAATCATTAGCTGCTCTGCTCTATTTCGATTTTCATGTTTTATTTCATGCGGCTCTTTCCCTCTTCTATCTCTCATTAGTGTTTCTCTTCGTGATGGTTGTTTTTCGTTGCATTTTCCCACATATTCTACATTCCACATTGGGTTATGAGAATTTCGACGTGCAGTCTGCAGTCTACGCAGGATGGTTTACGCGGAACGTAAACTAAAGACAGTCGATTGTCAGTTGCGGCACAGCGGTAACGTCCTCTTGAGTCTTTCTGCAAGAGTCATGATAATGACTGATAAGAATACGAGTACTATAATCAGTTCGGTTTTCTCTTCCTTTTTCTTACGAAATGGTGGGCATTCTAGTTCAGCTAACGCCATACAACCCATGTAGTAGGGGTTGCATCCCACGGACGTAATTCATCAAGGGGTCTTCCTTCAAAATTTTAGCTCAGGAGAATGAGAGTGGGGTCGCGAAGTAAGTATTCCTGCATTATGCATACCAGCCTTAAGCACTCGAATGTTAGTTATCGATGGCAATACAAGGAAAAGAAAAAAAATCTCAAAGACTGTCTATCGGGATAGGATGCATCTTCGCAATGCCTCATCAAGCCTGAACGTTCTCAGATGTTACAAGTGTGGAAAAGTCTCATATACGATAGAGGAGTACAAGTGGTTCTCAGCTATTTTTACATTCTGTCCCCCTATTTCTGTATGGTATTAGCCACTTCTACCTTCCCAGCCTCTCTTTCTCTTACTCGCACTTCACTATAACCCTTCAATTTTTGGCATTTTCTGTCGTACCTCAAGTACAGCCACCTCTCTCATAGCTCTGCTTGGCATATCAGGTTCGACGTTGATGTCAGATACCGTCCTATCTCGGATAAAACAATATTAAATGCGGGGAAGTTTGACGTGAAATATGCCTGGAGTCGAGGGAAGAACGTTCATAGCGGAAGTGGCCAGACTGGCATAGTAAATGAAAGAAAGCTTTTCATAACAGTCTTGTCCCAGTCAAGTAATCCCCTGGCTCGTCGCCGCCCCCTCCCCGCCCCACCCCGATCTGCAAGCATTAAAAGTTTCAGGCTTATACTTATGTTTCAAGTGGATGTAGAATCCAAGTTTGAAGTGAAGTTTGAATATATTCAATTAACCTTCATTCTAATCCATGTGATAAAGCAGCTTCATCGACCTTGTGGGCATAAACATAACCATTTGCATTATTCTGCGCATTCGTTAACTACCTAAAGAATGGTACCGTGTGTAGAGTTCGTAAAGGAGTTGTTTTTTTTAGCTTTTTTTCCCCTAAGGTTTTATTATTATGTTCATCAGCCCACCGACCTGCAAGTATTTTAAGTTTCAGGCTTATATTTATGTTTCAAGAGGATGTAGAATGTAGAATCCATGTTAAGAGTGAAGTTTGAATCTATTCAATTAGCCTTTATTCCAACCCACATGATAAAACAGTCTCACCAACCTTGTGGCCGTGTGCGGTAATCTGCGCATTTTGTTACTACTTAAAGAATGGTGCTAAGAGTTCGTGAGATTAATTTTTTTTTACTGTTTTTATCTTGACTTTAATGTTCACCAGCCCACCGGCCTGTAAGTATTTTAAGTTTCAGCTTATACTTATATTTTAAGTGGATAGAACCCATGTTGAAAATGAGTTTTGAATTTGTGCAGTTAGCCTTTATTCCGATCCATGTGATAATTTCATCGCTCCTGTGGCCGTGTGCATAATCCTTGCGTTAATTTGCGCATTCCGTTAAGTAATTAAAGAATGGTAGTCAGAGTTGGTGAGGTTTTTATTTTTTTTAAAGTGCTTTTTAACTGAAGTTTAATTGACATCGCTCTTGCGACACAGTCTGCATAAGTTTTATCACTCTGATGAATGCGTTGATATATTTCCTTGTTGATTATAGGCATAAATATATCATAACTTTATCCTTCAAATTCTTTTTTTTTTTCAAAAATTATAGGTTTATATGGGGCATTGATTATTGCATACGACTAACTTGCCCTGTTGGTCTGCATTACACATTGTTGTTGACAGGCATGTTGGATTTTATGGCATGAAAAGCTTCTCATATGGCTTATTACAAGTGGACCTCTCACATGAGACGCTGTAACGTTCAGGATTAGGCCAGTTGCAAGTTAAAGCCAACAAACACTAACAATGCTCATGCCGTTAGATTTAGTGTGCTGGACTTGAGCCATCTCGATGCTGCCACACAAAAAGTGTAGATATCTAATGTACATTCATGGATCACAGATATCGTTGATGTGATCTTATGTATGATAGCTCAAGAGGACACACGAATGCAACCTATTCCTTCAGCAAGAGCAGAGCAGACCCAGTATAATTTACCGCGCGGAGGCCTCTGTTGATTCATACATTATAATTCCATAATCCTAAGATGTTAGGTTAAGATGGAATTTTGCGTCGTTGAATGATAACCCCTTAGTTTAAAGAAACAAAAAAAAAATGCACGCAAGACCGCATGCTGTGGCTGAAGTTTCAATGCAGACAGTTGACTTGGAGGGGGGTCTCCATGCTCCGCGTTGTCAAGCGAAATTCAGCTTCACAAGAATGTTTTCCATGCGCAACACTATCTCCCCTGTGGAAAAAAAAATAATGTTCTTATTGCGCATGCCATTTCATGCACTCTGTAAGCAAAAGAAATATAATCTTCTCCAATTATTGCAACACAGGAATGTCAGCGAGAATAGCGGATATTTTTGTACCATACAGCTGAAAATCTGAGATAATCGCCTCTTCACTTCACGCCCCGATACCGCTGGCGTCTTAGCCAAACTCCCACGACTGCACTTCATGGGAAAGAACTCAAGCATTTAAGTTTGACGTTAAATTGACTTAATTAATCATAGGCTATGGTTAGCACTTCCATCCCAGCTGCAGCCTGGCAGTTGAAGTCCAGATTGCATTTCCCTACCCGAGTCAGTGGTGGATATAAGGTCTGTGAGGTGCTGGGCTAGCTAAAGTTGTGGACGAGAAAACAGATTGAAGAAAAAATAGAGAAAAAGAAGAGAGAGAAAGAGAGAGAGAGGGAAAGGGGGAAGTGGGAGAGGAAGAGAATATCAATAATTCTAAAGTATTTTGTGTTAGATTCATTCCAGACTAATTACGGGTGCCGTGCAGGAAAACTTTACCCAGGGGCCAGTGGTACTATAAGATGGTCATGATGGGGGCAAAACCTGCCAAAGCAACATGAACAAAGCATTTTCTTAAAATGAATTGTCTACCCCTGCCTATTTCCCCCTTTTTTATTTGTTCACGCTCTCCCTCTCTCTCTCTCTCTCTCTCTCTCTCTCTCTCTCTCTCTCTCACTCTTTCTCTCTTTTTCTCTCTCTCTCCATTCCTTGCTTTTTCACCCATCTGTTTTCTAGCTCTCCGGGGTGGGACCTGTAACAACGCGATGCCTTGGACCGAAGCACATTAATTTGGTCATGCCTGAATCCAGCACTTATCCGAGTAAGCCTTAAGTACTGTCTGCATTATGAGCATTATAGAAACTTATACTTAAACATATTAGTTATGTATAAAAGCTGACCGACACGTCCGAGCTTCATTTCTGTATTTCTTGAAATATGGAACTACACCATGTATATATATTTTTGTACTTTGTCTATCATATGGTGATGTATTGTCTAATCTGTCATGTTCGTCCCGCCATTCGTTAAATTTGATTTTGACCATCCTCTTACCATCAAGCATGGTCTGGGCATAGTTTATAAAACTTGTTCAATTTGTTAAACTTGTTGTATTGAACTTTCACGTGAGGAAGAGGCGGAGGAGAAACATAATTATTAACCACTTCTGTAATATTTTTTCTCTCTCTCTCTTTCAGGAACAGGATTTATGGCCTTTACCTGAAAAATATTGAAAATAAAGCAAAGGTGAGCAGACAGATGTTGTTATTTAGTGTTTCAGTAAGCGGAGTGTCAGAATTAATTTATGAAAAAGAATACCATGTTGTTAAATGAGATCAAGGCCATGTTGACGTGTTTAAAAAAAAAATAAAAGATCAAATGTGCCGATATTTTCACGCCATAATTGCAGTTGCAAAGACACATGCTGACTCTTTTGTGCTTTGCCATAAAAATGTTTCCCCGACGTTCAGTCGGAAATGTGAAAAATACCCCAGGCCTTTTCAGAGCACAGTGGCGTATGAGAAAGCATGGTGTGAAGAGGGTCATGCCACACCGAAGTTAGACGTTTTTGTCATGACGATACTTTCTTTGAATTCTATGAAAAGTAAACTACTTATGTTGATAAAATGTCTTTCCATTTTCATATCCCAACCTCTGTCATCGTCCTTCTTTACTTCCTCACTCATTATCACACTCTTTCAGTAGCAGTTACTCTGAACTCCTCGCTTTTCCTTTTTTTTTTCTTTCATTTTCTTTTCATTTGTCGTTCATTGAAATTAGTGTGTACTACATGCATGTATTTTGAACCCTGCTAAGTATTAACAATAGTTCAAATACAAATTGATCTTTCGGTGTAGTGAAACCATATTCAGATACAATAATGTAATTTCAGTAGCCTACATCCTTTTCTTATCTCATGCATGCCCTCACTTTCTTTGCTCTATATCTTTCCATAACTCTTTAGTTTGGCTTCATCCCATATTGGCTTCATCCCATATTGTTTTTTCATACGTACGTTTCACATTTCCGACCTTGAGTGTCTTTATCTTTTTTTCAGCCTAAATTTTACCTCTTACTGCCTTGTAGTTTCTTCTTCCTTTCTCCATTTATATGTCACATTCTTCTTGCCAAAGTTGCAAGGGCAACGGCTGAAAACATGTTTGCACATTTTAATCAACAGAGATTGAAGCAAGATTTTCGACCTGCCAGTCAAAATGTTTACACGTGCAAGATAAGTGGCAAGTTGGAGGTGAGTTAAACCCATCATCAAGTCAAACACTGTGCCAGCCTTTACAAAATATTATTAAGTATGGTCACAATACAGTGTGTTTAACAAATTCTTTATTGCACTGGGTCTCCCACTGCCTCCATGAAGGGAAATCCAGAAGAGAGAAGAGGCAGGGTGAGGGCTCATAAGGGATGCTTTTTCGAGGGGAGGTGGGAGATGGTGGAAAAGTTAGTATGGCCTGCTGTACTTCAGGTTTCTTTATAATTATAAAATGAGAGATTCATCTTTTTCTATTTCAAACAGTTCTAGTATTACAGAGATCATTGAGGTCATACAATATCATGAAAGTCAATCCATTCAGAGTGTGAGTGAGGAAGTGAAAGGGCTGGAATTCTTGCAAAAATATCTTTTTTGCCTCGTTCTCTGCATGAGAGAGTTTCCTAACTATGTCGGTCTTGATTGTTTCCCTAGAATCCTGACTGCCAAAACCACATTCGCTTTTTGGTGAGAAACACAACTGTACCCAACACATTCTATATGTGTGCAACTGGTGCTTACAACCCTATTGCATATCAGTTGAAGGTAAGTGGGATATTTATAATAATCCCTCTAATGAGTTTTATTGATGATGATATAATGATGATTTTTTGTGACATCGCATACCTTTGTTTTAACATTGACAGCATGTGTTTAGTGTTCAGTTTTTCCAGAATATGTTGAAGTTATAACTATTACTTTTGACCATATAATTCTTTTTTCTTCTTGATTTATATTTTCTTCACTTGACATTATTCAGATTAGATCATTTTCACTTATAAGCGTTGATGGGGATTGTGGATTTGAATATTTGGTTCAATGAATTCTTAGTTTCTTTTTTATTTTATATTTACAAGTTTCCATTTAGTAATACAAAGATGATGAAGTTGATGGTGATAGTTATGGTGATGATGAAAGTAATGATGATTGCGAAAATAAACGTTCGTATTAGCACAAATCTTTCCACATCTTTAAATTTCTCATTGCTTGTTTCTCATGATAATAAACAGGGACATTATATTTACCGCAGAGCATAAATGCTAACATTATCAGCCATCTTTCAATACAGTCCTTATCTGGCATGCAATTTAAGAGATATATGTATAGTTGACTCCATGTACGTACAGTCCAAATATTTGCAACTTCTACTTAAGCACAACATTTTTCACACAATAAAATGCTATCCTTCTGTATAAAAGTCACTGGATAATTCCAACTCCTATTAAATGCAGTTTCTTCCATCCTCCCCAGGAGTTGTATCACATCCATTTACATACTTTCACAGCCTCACATACCATTTTTATTTCAATAAAGTGATGATTTTGTTTGTCCAGCATGTATTGGGCACCCTGAATCAAAGGCAAATAACATTTCCTCATATTCTATCTGATTTTGTTAGACCATCAGTGTTGGAGGCTACAGATTGTGGCCACTGATCAGTGTGTATTAAGCAAGTGTTTTTGATCCACAGCTGGAAAATGACAGGTTTGCTGTGCTGAAGGATGACCTAAATGGTCTTGGCATTTGCCCCTATGATCCAAATGACAACACTACAGTGGTGCTTGTTGGTAAGTATGTTATGAAATCTTTCAATTCTGAGAACAGTTTCCTTGATGAACTGGGAAATGGACATGGCATTTTTTTATCCATTTTAATTTACTCCAATATGTTTGAATTAATTTTACAAAATTGTCTCTGTGTCGCCTGCAATTTTCTCTCTTACCACTCACTGCTTCTCTAAGTTCTTCTTGTTAGTGTTGTTTGTTATTGCTCTTTTGTCACAGTAATTTCATCATACTTGCACTTGCCATCAACTGCATTCTTTGGTATTGAATGTCCCAGATTTACAGGTCAGCCTTGTGGAAAGATTGGTGACCTGAATATCCAGACGGTTGCTGATATTGATAATCAGTCTGTTTTGTAGTAATTTGATAATTTCATACTAATTATAGCCTAGTAATATATCATTTTATTCAGTGTCATTTTTTTTCTTCTTGCTCATCAGAGGATGGAGCCCCTGGTGACATCCCATCATTGTTTGCTGGGTCAGTGGCAGACTTCATCAAATCTGATCCTATCATTATGCGGCCATATGTCTATAGACATGATGGCAGCCTAGAGACGGGATATATAAGGACAGTTAGAGGCAGGAATGATTGGTTAAATGGTATGACTTAATTCCTTTTTTTTTTAATAGTCTGAAAGTACCAGTATGGCTTTATTAATTTAAATATTCACAGTCAGATCACATGCACTTGCAATAGTCAAGCTAGATTTGTTTCTGAGTCCTTATTAGCGTTAATTAGTTTGTTTGTATTGGATTATTCCATGGTTTATGGCAGAAAGTAGCAGCAGTGGTAACAGGAGCAGCAGCAATTGTTTGCTAAAGAATAGAAAGGGATGGGGTTATTAATGAAATCTTGGAACATTAGTCTGAAAATTCACCTACATTTACTTGATTCTTATTAATTTGTTATATTAAATGGAGATCTATAATTGCTGACTGTCAGTGATATTATAATGACATATGGATGGGTGTGATGTCCAGCAAACATCTTTTCTCCACCAAGATTGAACTAAATCATGGTAAACTGGTACTTTCTTTTCACAGAGGCGCAGTTTGTTGGATCTTTTGATGTTGGTGAGCATGTGTACTTTTTCTACCGTGAGGTTGCCTTAGAATACACCAACTGTGGCAAGAAGATATATTCGAGAGTGGCAAGGGTGTGTAAGGTAAGATGAAAGTGGCCTTTTTCCATCGGGTAATACATTATTTTAATGTAGCAGATGCTTGACTACTTGATGTAGCTTGTGGCTAAATTGTTACTTCTAGGTATAGTATTGGTGGTGGGATGACTGTTTCAGCTGCTTTGGAGTTGATGGTAGTGATTGTGGTTGAAGTGGAGATCATGATGTTACAATGAAATCTGGACATGGTAACCACTGTTTGTCCATTAGAAAAATTATTGTTTTAGACAGGTGGTCCTTTACACAGGTTTGATTGTTTTTTTGGTAGTCAAGACATGAAGAAAACATTTCTTCTGGGATTTTGAAGTTATTATAACTTGGTTGAAGGGTTGGGGGTGCCACAACCTGAACCTAGAAAGAAACCCATTTCATCCTGTGGTTAGCCACGAAATTAATCACTGAATAGTCATTTTGAGGTTTGAGATTGACCAACTGACATTTGCCTTATGCATTGTTCATCCTTATATTATTCACCATTCAGTACATGAGAAAGAATAGCTGCTGTCATTCTCAAAAGATGGTCACTATATGGAGATCAAATACATAAAAAGTATGAATGCTTAGCCATGAAACATAGTCATCAGACCAGGTTCAACTGTAGATGTTTGTAATCTGTGATTGTTTATTGCAGTAATTCATCCTAATCTTTTTTCATACCTTGACTACTTTGCAGAATGATTATGGTGGTACTAACTACATGGAAAACATATGGATATCATTCCTGAAGGCAAGACTGAATTGCTCAATACCTGGAGAGTACCCATATTACTTTGATGAACTACGTAAGTACAGGATGTTGTCATTTGTATGATAAAGCAAAGTCAGTCGTATGACACAGTAATGTGAAGTTAAATGTTAATTAAACTATACAATGTGAGAATCTGATGATGTACAACATAGCTCACATTTTTGTTTCTAACATTTGAATAACTTGATGAAATAGTTAAATAGTAAACTTCTCATGTCACAAATTTTTAATTTCAGAGGATGTTTACAAGGTTGGCGATACATTCTATGGATTATTTACAACAAATATGTGAGTTGTATACAAATTTCTTTATATAGTATTGATTTTGACATTGTGGACAGTGTTTCTTCCACTGTATTCTTTGTATGCAACCTATATCAGTAAACTTCCATGCAACAATAGATATAAGGAGAGATTTCATTTATCATCACACTGAAGGAGTCAGATGGATGATCTCTTCATTCTTGCTTCTCTCTCAGAGTCAGTGGCTATTACATTTAGATTTATGTTTAAAAGATTCATAGGAATGAAACCGAATATATTAACCACAGATTTATAATTTATTTTTCTTGGTAAAGGGGGATGGAAGGTGAGGGGAGGGGTTCTTGTTATTATAAATTAACAAGCTTAGCTGGAAACTTTGCATTGCTAGATGTCAGCTGCTGGAAAGACAATATAAAAATAATGGGGGCAAAAGAAAGTTGCCCACTACAAAACTTGGCAACCTCTTGTAGTATTTAGTTTTATGCACTAGGATTAATGTGACATGCTCTTTCCTCTTGACACACCCAGATGACAAGGAAAATGGTGTCCACTTTTGTGGGTAGAAGCATCCTTCTCGGAAATGCTTAATATATTGCTGTCATTGATTGCTGGACCACAATAATTTAAAAATTCAAGAAATTCCCTAGAGATCTTCACTCCCAAATGTTTGAGTTTATTTATACAGACTAATCCCCCATGCATTTGGAGATTTTTGTAATTGCAAGTGTGTGAGGGAGGGAAAAATGTGTGTGGAAGTTCAAATAATAAATAAGGGAATATGCCTTTGCCTTTCAAGGCACTTACTTACCTAACCTGTCATTTTCTGATTGCATTTCAGTAATAGTTCTGATTCCATTTTACTTTATGTTCTCAGAAATGGACTGACAGCTTCTGCCATCTGTGGCTTCAATATGCGAGATATTGATAGAGCTTTTGACGGTTCATTCAAAGAACAGAGAGATAAGCAATCCATTTGGTTACCAGTGCCAGAAGTAGAGGTCCCAACACCTCGACCAGGAAATGTGAGTATATAATTAAGGCCGCCCAAAGCCTACAGTATGGTCCACAATATAGGAAGTAATCACAGCTCAAGGCGCTTTGTATATTAGCTCAGTGAGCGCAGAATTGAACTTGTGTGTTAAAAGTATACAAAAATTACAGCTTATATGTTTCACATTTCATCATGTTGCAGTGTTTAATTACCAAAGTTTATAGCATTGATCAAACTTGTGTTTAAACTGCTTCAAGAATTATGGTCTCAAAGTGGATGAGCTGCACTGAGGATACAGGTCTTGATCTTATGATGCAAATTAAAAACATTAAAAACAAACTCTGAAATTGTGCCAGTAACTTACATTGTTAATGTTCTTAGAATCTGATTTCCACGTTTGTTTCCTCTTTTATTCACAGTGTAAGGCAACAGGCCATTTAAGCAAGCAAGGTGATCTGCCATATGAGTTCACCAGCTTTGTGTCTCGGTCAAGCATGTTGATGGACAAGGCTGTATCTCACACCTTTGGCAAGCCCATCTTCTACAAGGGAAACTCTCTCATGCAAAAGCTGGTGGTGGTCCAGAATGTTGCTGGTCATGGGGAGCTTGTTTTCTTTACTGCATCAAGTAAGAGCAAAAATAATCATTTGTTTCTTGAGATAATAAAGAGAGTGTGTTTTTGCCACAGAATATTTAAACAATGACATTGACCTCAATCCTATGGTACATGGCATTTTTCGTGTCTTAATATGGCAGTTTTCATGTCTTAATGTTCCACATATTTTGTAGGGATGAATATGATTACTAAAGCCAGTTCAGTGATGAAAACATAATGCCTCTATTCTGTAGAGGGATTTTTATGACCTACCAGCTGATATGTCAGGAACAAATTAATATTTCTCATTTCAAAACTTGGCTGACTTGCTAATCCATGTGAGGCAAAAATGTTATAGAAACAGAGATAGACAATAGCAATAATTATCAATTTTATGTATTATTTTTTATGAAAAAACACCCCATAATATGTGATAGACTTACATCTGTATGTGGAAGGAGCTTTCGTTGTCCAGCTTTCAATGAAAGACCAATTTTAGATGGGGACGATGTTTTCATGAACATTGCATAAGAAATGCTGATAGTTTGCTTGCTCTTTGCAACTCTTCATCCATCATGATAATAAAGAATGGCATCATAAGCAGTGATATATTTTTCTTTCTACACAATGAGCATAATAGTTTAAATTACAGTATTTCATATGACTGTGCAAGATCCTGTTAAAATATACCAGTTATGTGTGATGTTGCTGTAATTTTGTGCATTCCATTGATGTGAGAGGTGCTGTGTATGCCTTGAAACTGGTAACACCCTAACTCATGCCCTTTCTCTGATTTCCAGATACTGGCATCATTTACAAAATTGCAGCATGGCCTGGCCTCACCCCTCTTGATGCTCCGAAAACATACATGGTGACTAACTATGTCCCCTTCAGTGACAGCAGACCCATCTGGAGTCTTAAACTGCATGTAGGTTTTCTCATTAAGACAGAATGGCTGGAGAGATTATGATTAGGACAATGTCAACAACATTATATTAGATCTGATGTTGGAGGCTTGTTTCCAAATTATTGCCAAATCATAGTTCTTTGTAAATTATGTGAATTTATTATCTTTTAACAAAAGAAAACATATTTTGTGCAGGAGCATACTGCATTCATTTGTCAGTTATATATTCTGTTTAGCTTCAACAGTATCTGGGGAAGATGTAGAACTGAAGGATACAAAAGAGAAACAAATACTTTGCTTTGCATAGAAAAACACTTATATCTCATTTCTCATTACATAGAATTCAAACAACTCTGAGCTGATATGTGAAGGTCTTCGTATGAACTGAGCTAAATACTGTCTTCTTCATCCTGTTCATTTAATCAGAATAAAAGAAATGCTTTAAAATATCAAATTTTAAAAGATACCCTTTAGACAGTGATCATGTGGAAGTCCATGACGAGAACTTGAATTCATCAGGTGACCTATATCTTTCTGTGAACACAGTTGAGTAAAGCAGCATCCAAATGAAATTTTATCTCTGATGCCACAGATGAAATACAGCATCATGCAAGCACGCTCTGCACCAGCCCTATTACAGACAAAATTGCTGCCAACACAGTATTGCACCAACACTGCCTTCTGTTTTTATGTACAGCATTATTGAGCAATGTTTGACTGATCGCTCATTTTTCATCAGGACTCATGGATTTACTTTGGCACTGATATGGCAGTTGGACAGATAGCTGTTGAAACCTGTGAAAAATACAAGAAGATTGATCTCTGCATATATGACCCTTATTGTGGATGGAACTCACTGTTCGGACAGTGTCAGTCCAATGAGAGGAAAAAGTAAGTGAGGATTTACATAACTGACTTTACTATGACAAAATGCTGATGAATTTGCACTTTGAAATACATTGGCAAGACCTTGATCAAATAATGTAAGAATTATTTGTGAGAAACTGGAAAGAGATGAATAGTCGGGAAATATTCAAACTGTTTATTTTTGTCAATCTTATTGATGTTCCATTAAATTTTAACACATCATTGTCACACTCACTCATGTGTTGTCCATGCTTTAATCTTTATCTGTCTACATCAAATCCCTTTCAGTTCTTTACTGCCTCTGTTTTTCATACAGCATTATTTAAATGTTGTCATCATATACCTAAAATACTACACAATAAACCATTTTGTGCAAAAGGTATAACTTTCATTGTTATGTTTTTATGTTTCTCCTCAGTTTAATCAACTATGCTAAAATAGATTTGCTGTCATATTCTCTTGAAGAGGCAATTAGAAAACAAGTTGGAGAGTTGTATGGTAAGTAAAAGACTCAGCTGTGTATGCTATCAATTGTGAACGATAATTAAACATTCAAGTCAGTTTACACCCCATTGGAACCCAACAGCCATATCAAATGGGTGGGTATCATGAAAACACAAACTTTTTTGTAATGTTTATATTAACATTTCCATAGGAGAGAGTTCATAACAGCCATGAGCTCATTATAGGTGGTTAAAAAGAGAATCTGGTTTCATACACAGATATGATTCTTATCTGCTTACAGATGATACACAGGATATTTCAGAATCTTGACAACTCAAGCAACTTAAGTGTCACAATGGACAGCTGCAAATGATGACTCAAAATTTCTTCATCTAATAGTTGTCCCATCATTGTTTTAAAGGTGACAGCAGATCGACAGGTGCCTGTGCAAAGACCACGCCATTATATGAATTATATAAGAGAGATAAGGTCTTTGCGCAGGCACCTTTCGTGATATGGTGTTTTATGGTGTAAAAGCTATAATATTTTAAGAGCTATAACTTTGATATGTATTAATTTTCCTTCCAGCTTATGAGAAAATTTCCAAAATCTCTGGGAGTTCAGTAACACTACGTGTAGAATACCGTCTTCACATCAGTGGGAATGTCAGATGGACAAGGAATGGGACAGGTGTTGACGATGACAGACATATCTTAGCACAAGACAATTCCCTCATAGTGACGGACATACGGAAATCTGATGAGGGAATTTACACCGCTACAGACAGTCTAGGGAGGACTGTTGCAGAATACTCACTTGTTGTAGAGACAAGTAAGTTTTCAGTTATTCTTTCATTTGTGTCATATTATATGGTTCAGTTTGATGTGGGAATGTAGTTGGTCACACTGTTTTCTAGCAGTGGTGAAAAATTTTAGCCTTACTATTACTTTACCTTGATTAAACTTTGTATTCTTATCATATGGATTTGAAATTTTATCAGATCAGTAAATCTGCCTAAACAAAATGGTAGACTGAAATGATGAAGTATGTAATTCTTTGGCAAACATTATTCAGTATTAGTGAAAATGTGACAAGTTTCAAAATATTTCATACCAAATACATAAGGCAGAGGTAATTGTAGACTGATGAAGCAGCTCTGCTTAAAGCATGTAAAAAAAAATTATACATATTTCTCTTCAGGCAAAGAACAAATTGAGCAGAGGTGGATGCGCAAATTTGACCAGTGGTGCGATGAGTTTGAGAGATACCAGGAGGATATCCGGCAGTGGGTAAGTGTAGGATTGCCTCTCATAGTTTCCAAGATTACTGAATCTGCAAGGATTTCTTATTTGGTTTTCTGTTGCAATGGAATGTTGCCCAATAATTTTAGATGTATCAAAACTGCAATTTTCACATGGCTTTGCAGTTTGGAAGATATGCAGCAAGGAATTAAAAACTGAAAGTTATGAATTCCAAGTCCCTCTGAAGGCTAAAAAAAGTTCACAGAAGGATACTTGGGAATCAGAACCCAAAACAAGGATATCTTCTCTGAAGATCATCTGTTGCCTTGTGCTTCGAGTAAGAGTTTCCTGTCTATCTATCTAGTCCGGTTTTAGGCAACAAGACTTGTGCCTTTTGTCTTCGCTACCGGTACAGAGATTTTGTGTCCATGCAATGAAATGAGATAGTGATGCATAATAGGAGAATGACATTATGAGATATGCTAAGAGAATGAAGTTTTACTTAATTGTTCTTTCTGCTTGCAGGAGCGGAAGTGCTCTACTTGTTGTCAAGAGTCAGCTCTTACTAACATGGTACCTGCTCTTGGAGGAAAGTAACCAGCCAGCCATTACAGTCATTGGAGGGAAGCATCACAGTCATCATGTTGCCTTATGGATAATGTCAGAGCCCTTGATCATCAGCTGTTTTCAGGACTGATGCCTTCACTGACACTACAGACCTGTTACAGATGATTCATGCACATGGTGCTCCACTAAGAAATACCCAGTGATCATAACAAAAGACAAACTGAGATGATTTTCCCTTTCAAATGACTAGAATGCTGTAATCTAGATCTGACCATTGTGGAAGATGCGCCAGGAGGTGTCACCAATGCAAAATAATAAACCATTGCCATATTATTATGTACACATCACCAAAAATAGTGACATGGTGCACCTTTCTATCTGTGATAGATTTTGTCTCTGCTCACCATTCCTTTGCTTCTCACACCCGGCTGTTAATTTCTGCTCCTGAGGAGGACTACTGGATGGACATGAATCATAACTGAGCCATGCAAGTTTCAGTTTCTAGCTTCATGCTTTTCTTTTGAGACTGCAGTCATCAAAAGTTCGTAGAATCACTAAATTGTAAGACAGGAATTTTGAAAAGGCAACTCATATATTACATTTCGTCAGCCTTTGTGCTAGAATGATTAACCTGTTTCAGAACATCTATAACCAACAGACTGTGTTTCAGTGACATTTTAACGATGGACATCGTAAAGGAATATTTTAAAATTAATGAGTAGCCCATGTCCGTTTTGCAATACTTTACTAGCATATTTGGAAGAAAGATTTCACTTTTGGACTTGAAGCTGAAACTTGCATGAAGCTACTCATTTAAAACTCTACAACTAACACTGATAGAATGGAGAGATGGATGATTTACTTACATGTCCGAAAGTGGCTTTTGTTAACCCTGATGATAAGCACACAAAAAATGTGACTAAAATGTGACTGTACAATTTTGGATGTGGAACAGTGGTTGTCAAAGAACCTGACAGATGTGCCCCATATTTGAAACCTGGATGTACATAGCCATGATGGACCACCTCTCACGAATTCAGATACTCATCTTGAATGGAGCTGTTGGCATGTGGTGTGCCATACCTCTCTGAAGGGATGCAGTCAAATGACATGGAAGAACTGTGGACACAGCCACTACATTTGTATGCTATGACAAGAGAAAGCTTTCACCAAGACCTTAGCTCAAGTGCTCATATAATTCCTGATGAAGGTAACAGCAAACATAGTGGGATAAATCTCCACTGCTGTAATGAGATTGATGTTTGCACTTGACCCAAGAACAAGGATAAATTGTATTATGTTACTGTGGTGGAAGAAAGCCTCCTGAAGATATAAGTTAGCAACATATTCTGCTATAGAGATCTTCGCTTCATCTGAAGTGGAGGAGAAATTCCTCCTTAAACTATGAGGAAGTGCAAACCGTGAGCCAGTCTAGTGTATATGAAATGCTTACAAAATAAAACTTGCCTTGTTTTTACTCTTATTAATACCAGTGTTTGTACAGATGCATGTGCAATGTTGTGACAGATTTCAGTGATGTTGAAGTTTTTTATAAATACTGTATTTCTATACTTGTGTTTTAAAATAATTCTGCAATTTGCACTTTCATTATGACAACTTCATGCTGTTTACACCTCTTCAAACCAAAGACTAAATATTAAAATGTGTGTCAGATTTGTTCATTGTCATCAAAAATAAAACATAGTTATGCCATGGAAAACTATTGCTACTACTACATGACATCAGCAGTTTGGTTCCTTTTATGAAAATGTAGTAAAATGGTGGTAGATGTACTGAGAGATAGCACCAACTTTTCCAAGTAGTTAGCTCCCTGATGAACACTCATTTTTTTGTTAGTGACAGTAAGTTTCTGTCATTCAGAGGATGATAATTTTATCTGCATTCAA
Organism: Ellobium chinense; assembly: GCA_033807755.1. Taxonomy (NCBI): domain Eukaryota; kingdom Metazoa; phylum Mollusca; class Gastropoda; order Ellobiida; family Ellobiidae; genus Ellobium; species Ellobium chinense. Next base: position 744,516 of record JAWQUT010000113.1, read on the forward strand.
CACAGATGTTTCTAGCCAGATGACTAACAGAAAAAGATTTTAGAATTAGAATTTCACATGCCTTGACATAATTATAGTATAATTACTGACATTCTCAATTTATTCTCAATATTTCAAAATAAAAAGATTATCGGTGGATCTTCATACATAATGCAAAGTGTATACAAGAGATTTGGTTTCCTGATGAAAAAAAAAAAAACGAACAAAAAAGGTCTGGGCTGTTTGTATACAGTGTCATCCATGGTACTTAGTGTGGCGTGATAATGAAAAAGATTCTACAGAACTACATTAAGACATCATGTTTTGGACAGAGAAGTTGCTTGTCATAATGCAGGATATACCACTGACATATTGCAGATCGTGTTTTAACAGATTTTGTGGGTGTGTGTGTGTGTGTGTATTTTAAATGTTGATTTTGTCCCATGCTTGTATCTCTGTGTCTAAACTGTATATACATAATCATGTCTGTAAATGGCATCAAATGATTACTTTGAGATATCAAATTAATATCAACTATTGATTTGCCATGTTTTATCATTGAAAATATTGTTGTTGTAGCCACCATTTTTTATTAACATTGTTTCAGTTTGACTTTATTCAAAGATAAATGATTAACTGTATTTTGGAAATAAACTCAGAGGAATGTGATGATATAATATACAGCAATGGGAAGCTTTAGTAGTCTAGTGCTTTGCATAGCATTATTTCAAGTTAATATTACTTGCATCAGCACGGAATGAATTTTGAATGAATCCCCTACTCCAGCTTCATCCAAGATGGACAGTTATGTGGTTGAATAAAATTTTGTCAAACTGTTTTAGTCTATACAAAATATGCTGGAGCGTGGGGTTTTTGCTTTTTTTTTATGTTTGCTTTTAAATGTATCCTTCTGTAAATGCTTCACATGATAGCTTGCTTCATATAAAGGCAGCAAGACTAGGTTCAGTAACTCAATCACATTCTGGGCACTACTTAATGTGATTTATGGTTCAAATAATTGTACTTGAATAGTAGTCGCTTAACATAATATAAGACTTAATTAAATTATTGTGAGCTCATCAGCTAAAGTACTTCATGTATATTAACTTACATCCTCATACACACTGTTTAGTTCATGGTTAATGCTTCATAATTATGCCTGTAACACATTGTGTACCACAGGCTAGTCAAATTTATGCTTTCAGTCTGAAGGTCCTTCTTATGACATAAGTTCGTGATCTAGTTTGGTAACAGTTTGCAACACTGGTAAACTAAGGTGAAATCAAATTGGATGCAATATTGTGACTCTGGTACACTAAGTGTTTAGCTTCAGACAGAGTAATTTCATGTTGTTGTTTGCATATTCTTCTTAGCATCTATTGGAATGCCTCCAGCGCATGAAGTGTAATAAACAAATTGTGTTGTTCACTGAAATACCAACTGCGGATCATAAGGCACAAGGGAATTAAGTCATTCACTGCATCAGTGTGAAATAGCATACTCTGCCTCTTGAATAGGTAGCCTGATGATCTGAATGCATCACAGTCAGTCTAACCATGAACTTCATGTCACTAATTATGTTAATAGGTCACATGTTGTCCTCTTCACTGGTTTCCTCTTGCAAAACTTGCGGCATGTTGTTTTATTTAAACTCAACAATCTTTTAGTGTTTGTGCCTTGTTTTGATCTTTTTTCTCTGTTGCAAAATTCACTAATATTTCATTTCTGAAGAGGGAGAGTTCTTGTATTACAGGATCAATATGGTATTGTTCATGAACTGTATTATGGCTGTGTGGTCTGAAAATGAACAAAATAAATAATGTTATGACTGCTATGTTCCCTTGTGAAGCTGGTTATTCAGCTTTGTCACTTAACTCTTCATTCTATGGTGTGTTTTGGGTCCGTGTGAATGTAAAATGCCAAAATGTCAGCAATGAAAGTAAAGTGGAGCGTGCACATGTGATCCCTCGAAAAGTGAAAATTTCCATTTATGGTTGCCTATACTGACATGGGCATGGATTTCTTGATCAGTATGGTGGAAGTAGCCCATTCTTCACAAGTGAAGTTGGCTTGCATTGGAACAGTGTTTTCATCATCATCTTCTCACAGGTGTCTCAACTTTCTGAAGGACTTGTTTCTGTTGTGATATGTGTATTGCTCTGAGGCTTAAACTTCACATGTTCATAGGAAAAATTCATGTCTAAAATCTCTGTACATGATATTGAATGACATTGCTTGTAAACTTATCAGTGCTTGCTTGCTGCATTGTAGACAGTAAAACATAAATGCATGTGTTACCCACCGATACTGTTCAGCATGTCAGCTGTGGTGATTTTTTTTTTCAAAGAATAGAGTAATACACTGATAGCTCTCAAAAAAAGTACTCTTAATTCAAAGTCCAATAACTTCAAGTGTTAAAGAGAAACTGGGATAAAATTTTAAACACATGAACCGATATATATCAGATACATAATCTATAATTGTTGCAAGTTTCATGGACCAAGATGTCTTTTGTCATAGCAAACAAATCAAACAGAGAATTATAGATGTCCAGAAATGACATGATGTGGCCAGTGATTTAGATGAACAATGAGGATGCTCTTATTAGAGTTTCATTTTTAAATATTTCAGCTGTGACATAACCATAGCACTTACATATTTTATAGTTGTAGCATCAGCAGATAATAAAATAATATCCATCAGTTTATGTGTGTGAAACTTCATGTGCATAAGATTGAATTGTTGAAGTTGTTGATGTTTGAAAGTAAGTGAAGATGTTTGAAATTAAGTGATCTGTTTCGGGGGATGCTTGATACATGTTACTGAAGATGTTAAGAGGCTTGATCAGTTTACTTTCAATTCTATCTTTATGTCACCAGCCGCTGCATGTATCACACTTAGTTCTGTATCATAGTATTTGTTCACAAAGGTTATTTTCACAAGCTTTGTTGCTACAGTCATGGATGAATGTATCAAAACATCATAATATGTGGTTTATGTTTCATAGGTATTGCAGATGCTGTGAATGGGGTTTTATAATTACTGAAGTGTGCTTTTGAACACAAAATGCTGAAACACGGTTTGAAGAAGATTTTGAAATTACCATCCCAAAAACATTTTTAAAAAAGCTTTACCACGGGGCAACCAAGGTCTTCACATGACTAAAATAAGTCAGTACTGCCCATTTTTTATTTACTTTATAGCTCTCTTTTCCAGTCAAATGCTTGTTTACCAATAACTTTAAGCATTACTTAGTCATTCATGCTTTCAAGCCTCACTCTGTGGATTGGGCATATATGAGACTGTTCAGTCTGACCAGGTAATTCAAAACGATAAATTGAGGGAACACTGAAATTTTGAAGGTGAAATCAAGTACTGCAAAATCCACATGTAGATAATCCTGAAGCTCAAATGTGCTGACACAAGAGAGAGTCAGCTAAGAGAAAGTTACCCAGAGTTTAAATGTACTGTATATTGCTGTGGATAGTTCAGAATGGGCGTGAATTTTTCTGAGCTTTCTTGTGTCATCACGGAAGCAAAGGTAGGCACATCATGTTGTTTGGCTAGCGGTAACCTGTAGACACCATCGTGAAATGTTATGATGCTGTAAATAACCATCATGTGCTCACTCTACTCAACTCTCTGACCACTTGAGTTGTATGATAAAGAGAGTGTGTGTGAAACTGACTGAGAATGGACTGTGGGATTGTTTTATCAAAAGATGGATGTTCTAATAATTGTATAATTAATAAAAGATGTTCAAAACATTCATCATGTCTTTCTCAAGTCATTTTGACATTAATGTGATGTCATAAGGATGGCAACAATGTAAATGATATCTAATAAAACAGCTCTTTTAGTCATTTTCTCTTCTTTGTTCTTCATCTTTCCTTCCTCATCATCTTTTATAATTAATTTACTACAATAATCTCACCTACTCTGCGACAACCTGAAATTAAGAATTGCTGACTGCTCCCTAATCAATGTGACTAATTGGGAGTCCTCAATGGGAGTGATGATTTGTTATCACTTGACATATGTGAAGTTCCTATGCAGCCAAACAAGAGATTTCTACAGAAGTCAGATATTCAGAGAACCAGTACAATAACGTCACTGTGCTTCCACAATGACCTAAAAGTCATTTTTCAGTTTCGAAAAACTGGGGGTAAATGTTCTTATACCAAAACAAAAGCAGTGTACACATATCTTTGCAACTGCAATTTTGGCAGAAAATGATTGTCACATTTAAATATTTTATAAACTTGTATGTAAACATAACATAGCATCCTTATTCCATATTAGCCTAAGTCAAAGTTAGGTCGCCATGGAAACACAGTGAAAAAAGTATTACAGTTTTAAAATTATTTGCACAAACTCTAGCCTAATTTTATAATAGAAATGATGCTTTAATAATTTCTATATTAAAAAGTTACTGTAGATTTATGGGGTACAGTCTTTCTGATAACCTTTTCATTTTTTAATCCTGCATCCACAGAAAAAGGAATCCTCAAATAAAGAACTTTTATTCAATGTGACAGAGTAAACAAGTTATGTCAGCGGGAAACTGGTATGATGATAAGAAAGAATCCTGAAAAAATACAAAGAAGAAGACAGCCAGATTACATGCAGCATATACTGAATGCTCCATGTGCTGTGATTCAGACATCATTTTGGACAAAACTATCATTTATTATCAATCTTTCATACTTATCTCCTGGTTAGAAAATCCTTAATAAATAATATGGCAATAAATACATTTGAGGTGAGAGAAACCACTGGTAAACATAATATATAAAAGAACTCCTATTTCGAAGGTATAAGGGAAGGTATAATGATGAGGGCCTACATTCTAATGCTGGCCATCAGTTAAAATTTCTTTTTGGCATTTCATACACCTCAATTACAATGTAAGTTTTATTTCCCATCAAATTTTTTGTGACAAAACAATGACTCATCATGAAAAAACCCTATGAGCTTGCAAAAGCAAACAGTGACAGCAATCAAGCAATCACACATTGCACTTCCAGAGCAGCCACATATAAATTGCAAACAACTCTCCTTGTCTATGAGTGACAAAGCTATGGAACAGAAATTTAATTTCATCATTCTCATGCTTTTCTGCACATGCATCCATGAATGAAATGAAATGTGGACATTTGTAAGAATAACCAGAGTGACCAATACACATGTATACAAAAATGAAGTGGATTCAGGAGTTCATTCTCCATCATTATGATCCCATTCATCCACTGCTCCAGCCTGTTATCCTGTATTTCTCACTCCTTCCATTCCCATCTCTCAAGAACTCTTTTCATTTACACTTCTACAAAATCACAAATCACTTGCACAAGTCAGATTTTCAAAGTAACATACAGCAGTAATGGCATGCATTCTGATTCAGGCAGTCTCAAACTTGAGCCACTGCCAAAACATTATGATCTCCATGAGTATGACACCAATTTCTTAACCCCCTCATTCCCCCCCCCCCCNTTCCCCCCCCCCCCTTCCTTGCAGCTCCATTAATGGTGACAAAATCCTAACAATCCCTCCCCCTCCCTCCCTTCTTTTAACACTGACTCTTCAGGCATGAAGCAAACAATGGTGTTAAATACGCTGCTTGTGGAATGTTTTTCCCATTTGTGCCAGTTCCTCTTCATACATCTTCTGATCAGCCTCGATTCTCTTTGCTAGTGCTCTCTGACGCACCTAAAAGCAGAGTGAAAAGCAATAATTCACAGGTGAAGGCCAAATTTTAAATACATTTTACTAAGTAATGTGTTGCGTCTCCTCAATGGTCTCAATTTCATTCATTAGTTAAGATCTCATTAGGCACTTAAATTAACCCTTGCAATGTTAAATCAGAAGCTAACATAACTGTTGTCAATTTTCAGGCTATAGCCTGGATCAGGACAAAGAAAGAAAAATAAAGCCAATGTTAAGTCATCAGCAGCACATAATATAATCAGAATACATTCAGTATCTTGTCCTTGGTAGCCTTCAAAAATTATTATTGACATTGTTTTGATGTAGGAGTCAGAGGCTTATTGCACAGATAAACATTTCATAATGATGATGAACACAGTATTTAAAGTGGTAACTGGGGGCTGAACAAATACTTACCAATAAATTGGCTTTTGCAACCATTTTCAATTCTGCTGCTAATTGCTTTTGTTCTGTTTGAAATTTCTTGGCTTTCACTTTAAGATTACTCTGCTCAAACCATTTATCATGAAGTTCTTTCCTATCAAGCCTGAAATGAAAAGATGTAAAATATAATTCATATATGAATGAAGTCAATGAATTACAGTATTAGTAAATGTTCTCCAGTACTTATAGTGACAAAGCAGTGCTGATTCCTTGACAAGGCCATATGGGCTTCTGAATTATGCAGTGAAAATACAAGAGAAAACGCAAGAATAAATATGCAAAAAGTAATAACAGAGTGTGTCAAACTGAAGTATTCTTTGATGAGGCAAAAGAACTGTGAATTTAACCATTCACTAGTTGCTATCATGATTCAACATGTAAGACAAGAGATCAGTCAAACATGCCCCATAGAGATTCTAAAACCTCTGATTATAATCCATATACCATACAATGCATTGTTTTCGAACATCTAAATGTAATAACTATCCATCCCTGTGAAACCCACCACACATACCAGGTCCACAGGTCACAAAAATGTCTTATGATTCATCTTAGATGAAGGGGACAACAACACTGGTTAACTTGAAAAAGATCCTGCATGTTCAAAACATGCGTCTTTTGACACAAAAAGAATTTTAACAGTTTGTATCATATACATAGACTTCCATGTAAGTCTATGGTACCACACAACATTGTGGAGAGCACAGTTAACAAGTACAGCATGACATAATATTTTTTGGATGCTTAATGATTCTCATCCTGAAGCATAAATACCTGGAAACCCTGTTGGGAAGACCATATTCCCTGAATTAAAATACAGTATCTCAAACAATGACATTAAGGGGTATGCATTTATTATGAATACTACATACAAAATCCATGATTAAGTCATTATGTCATGTCCCTTACACTAGCCAGTGAGAGCTTTCCCTCCGCCCAGTTTGGGATCTGCTATGAAAAATAACATCACAAGGAGGAGTTTTTCCTTATTTGTTCATTGTAAATAAAGGTGTTTGTAATAGTGAACAGTTATGTCACTAATTATCATACCTGCTTGGAGGTAATTAGCAGTACATGACATTAATCTAATTTTAGGCCAGGATCAAACTGGACTCATTCACCATGGTAATCCAGTGCTGAACCTCTGGCCTAACGCTCACAAGTACTAGTGAAACAATTCTGATATCTTTCATACTGAGCAAAATATAGAAAATAATCAATGTACCAGTTTGACAGATCAATCCCATAGTTATGTGTTTGCCTTGAAGACAACCAGTCACACAATCAAGATATCATACCCTCAAATTACTAAACATAAATATGTATTAGTGGTGTTACAAATTACAGTATTAAAAAAAACCCTGCGAATCTGAAATCACATCTACAAAACAATCCTAACCCTACCCCTAACTCTAACTTTATTCCTAACTCTAACCCTAATGCCCAGTGAGACAGGAGGAGATAGGCTACTCTTCTGTGATTATAGGTTAAAGCACCATTTCCAATAGGAAAAATGTCATCCTCTGCCACTGCTTGAACATCATAAGAGTAGTCTTCTGGCACAGATTAATGAGTTGACTCTGTATTTTTTTTTTCAGATTTTGTGGAAAAGGATATAAAGGTATAAAGATGCCAATAGCACCTGGCATTTTGATATGCAATTTTAAATAGTCCCTATAAAATCAGAAAATTGGCCATGGGGAGGGGGGGGAGGGGTTGGATTTTAATTTCAAAGGCTTAGATAGGTGCAAATATATGTGTAGACTCAGAATAGGTGAGGTTTAGTCACTCAAGTATAAAATTTGTGGTTGTTGCTAGGTGGGCAAGGTTACCCTGTTTACTGACTGAAAAGGCCTAAAATATTAGGTTGTCTGCTTCACTGCCTAAGTTCTCAAAATTTAACTGGTTCAGGTGCATTTTTCTTTGAACAGAAATTTGGAGGAAGAGTTAAGCAACATATTTGGAAAGTATTTTGACACAGCACAGTACCCCAGGATAAGTTAATGAGAGGTGTAAAACCTAATATAGCCAACAGTAAAAAATACATTGTCATCTTCAGATTTAGAGTTACCATGGTTAGTAAAAATGAATTATTGCTCTTGTTTAATGTGTTAAAAGTGTGAGTCACATTCAGAAGTCCTCCCTGAGAGCCATATTAACCAATTTCTGATTAAGATGTAAACACCTCGGCAACCAAGCATCAGAAAAGTTGACAGAATTACTTACAACTTCTGATCCAAGTCATTGATTATCAGAGCATCATTAGCCTGTCGAATAAAAAGAAAAAGAATGATCAGAATGTTCATAACATAAAATTAAGAATGTATTCACATGATCAGTACTTTTATTTTCTTCATTGTTAAGCTATTAACACCATTGCTCTAGGTATGACTCTATACCTAAAATAAAGCCAATATAAAGTCATCAGTAGTACATCATGGAAACAGTGAGCCAGAAATCTCAATAATGAAATGTCCCTCATTTACCTGTCTATTGATGAACTGTGTCGATCAATGTTAATGCATGAGTTTTAGCGCTCCTTTCAAAAATCGGTTAATACACAGCTGTACAGTATGTTTGATGACTAAGCGGGCACGTAGGTAGCAAAGCAAGGCACTGAACATTAAATGAGACATAAATAATATGTATATAAAACCTTGAGCAAACATACTTCAGAGCCAACACCCCCTTAGAAAAAAACCTATCTATTTTTACCATTTTGATAATTTATGCTTATGCCAAAAGACATCATTGGGCATTAATAAGATAAAACGCTAAGGATGTGACTGTGCAAATAAGATCGCTCTTGAGCATACCGCTAACAAATAAGTAGACTAGATCAATCTAGATCTAGACTAGTCTAGTCAACCAGACTCCAGAACTATAATTCTTTGATAATATTTATTAATATAATAAATAGGCCTAATTGCGAAAGAATCAATCACCTGAAGATTTTTTGTGTATTCTTGATACAGTTTACTAGGCCTGTGAGGCTGTTCGTATCGCAGATTTGTTTCCTTGCTCATTGTGGTGAATGAAACAAATCAACAATGTGATCAGGTAATTTCTACAACGATGGTAAAACCCAAGTCCCTTCGCCCGGAAGTTTGTATGTTGCTATGTTGAAACGAAGGTTAAAAATTATAACTCAAACAATGCAGAGAACAAATGTTAAGGTCATTAAAATCTCGTCCCCGTGAATGCCCACAAAATTTTTAGCCTTCCTCTACGTGTCTAAACTAGATTTTTATAATTGATAAATTTATGAAATTTGATGTAGAAAGTTTATTCGTTCTTGTAATCTGCATAGCAATGTTACAGTTAGCCTACTTTATTGTCATTGTTATCTCCCCTCGAAAGCAATTTGCATCAGACATGGGGCTGCCAGTAGGAGTGATTTTTTACTAGATCTGGTGAAATATATTTCTTTCTGTCACCTAAAAATGGAAAAAAAAATAGTGAAATGTTTCCAGCACAAAAAAGTTGTTTCATTTATCGATTTATTCTGGCATTTTGACCCACTACATAGGGAAATGATAATATTGAATCTTTATAGCTCCATGTATTGTATACTGATTTCAAAAATTAAGGATTTTTTTTTTTTTACGGGAACAATCAGCTTAATCAATCATAATATACATTCAACCTAATCTTTACTCTAAATAGAAGAGCTGACTTTTTATGCACTTACTAAGCCTAGATTCAGAAAACCATGTTTAAAATAAACATTCATGTAGGATAACTTGGATCACGCGCTTGTAGCCTAGTCTCTGTGCAATGCTTCTGAGCGCGAAAGTTTCATCTCCTTGTTTTCGTTCTTTGTTGTTGTTTGTTCCTTTCATGATGCTAATAATTTAACACACTTTCAATTATTGTAATATGGATTCAAATCACAGTAGACCTATGTAAAGTTTTAAATACGGTTTCAAAGAGTTTAAAAATAGTGTCTACTGAAATTTGGCACTAGAATTTAGTGAAGTGCCAAAAAGTAGAGTGACAGCAGTGACAGTCCTTCAGCAGACGCCGGACGTTGGAGACAATGGAGTGACTGAGGTCTACCAGAAATCGGGAATGAAACATATACACACACACACACAAAGTTCAGTATATCATCGTAGACTAGACATGTTGCAGGCCGTATCCAGGGACTCTAGCAAGGTGTGCGCTCTTTTAGAGCAGGGTTAGGAAAGTGAAAGCACCAATAAGAGAGTTTCTAAAACACACCTTTCTAGGCAAAGATCTATGGTAGACTAGACTAGTCTGGTTAC
>JAWQUT010000113.1:768526-810510 GCA_033807755.1 Ellobium chinense
TGAACATAATAGTCTAGTTATATACATTTTGTTAAACAGGAAGTAAAATGGGTATTTTTGGACCATTTCTTGTTGATTTTCAACATGGTTTATCAATTTTAAGATGGCTTCTCGGGAAAAAAAAATAGACATGAATGACATTCTGCGCCTTTGTAACTAATCCAGAGGGGCTGGGGTGGAGATAGCGGAAAATTTCCTAAGCAGAAGAAACAAAAGGCCAGTTTGGAGCCATTTCTGGCTGAAATGATGTTAAAAATTTTTAGCATCATTTGTTTATTTCGAAGGCATTTTTTTCGAAAAAAAAACAAAACACGAAAGACATTCCACGACTTGTAATGTGAACATGGTACTGTTATACTGTGTTAAGTCGGTCTAAAGAGAAAAATTCAACAACAATAACATCAGACGTGTATTATTATCATTTACATGTCAACCTCTCACAGGAAAAAAAAATCCTCCAGAAACCGAATTGAACTCCAGAATCTTGAAAAAAAACAAAACAACCGTGATCATACAATCTAGAAGATCGGGCCCCTTAGGCCCCTACTGGATCCAACCCTGGTGCTGTTTTATTTGACATTTTCGAAAAGCCTTGTGTTTCTTTGATAATGTCTTCAAACCTCTAAGGCTGTCAAAAACAAATGTCTCTTTGACAGTGCACAATGTATCGTCAAATGTGATAATTAGTCTACATTTTGGCAAGATTTTTTTTCCACTACAACAACACTTCTCATGCCTCCTTTTTTGAAATTACTTATTTAATTGGTATGACAGTATGATAAGAAAATTATTTTATGTTCATTTAAAAATGATGGCTTTTGTACAAAAATTATCAATAGTTAAAAAAATAATAAATGTATTACGTTGGTCACCCATGTGTCCTGAAGTGCAATCGCTTGCTTTTTCCTTCTCTCTCTCTCCCATTCCCCATAATCTTCTCATCTCTTCTTTCTTCATCTTTTCCTCATTTTATCCCGATTTTTTTTCTTTTTTTTCTGTGGAGAACCCCTGATCTGGGACTCTCCTCCCGCATAAGTGCTGGGGCTGCAAAGGGGGGGGGTAGTTACGGTCCTGAGAATTTATCGGTAAAACATAGCAAACAAGACAGTGTCTTGTTATTAATTTTATTGGTATTATTAAGTAACACGGAGGAATCCTTTCCACTCAGCCCCTCCTTCCCAAATGATGCGTGCATACCTTAATTTTTTCGCACGATGCTTTCCCCTGCGCTTTTAAATAAATCGAAATAAGATCGGTCATAACATGCAGCAACATTCCTGCATACGACATCATGGTCTTCTCCACTTATGATACTCATCATCCGCAGTTTTATTCCATGCTGTCCGCTTCAGCTTTACCTTCTAGAAGGATAATTATGTGATTGTATGCAGGACAAACAGTAACAACTACTGGTCTAGGGGGTCTCGATTACACACTTCCTGTAGCTTGGAGAAGCAGTGAAAGGTTATTCTGTGATACAGAAGTCTAAAAGACATTTTTTTGAAACTGGATTGTTAGGCAAAGCTTTTGATACATGAATCATCCGTTGCAGAGAGCGTCGCATCATTATTATTTACTATCAATTATGACGAATACTGTCTCATTACCAGTAAAGGCCGATTTACAGCAGTCTTTCTGGGAGAATTTGGAACATACAGTTGAACAGCGATATAAAGTATGCCCTGGGTGCGTGGAAAATGTATACTTATTATTGAGATAGTTATACCTGATATCAATGTCTATTCGAATAATAAAATAATGGAATAGTAATGAACCTGTGCATGTGAAATTCATACTTCATAACAAGGCATGCTTATTAATGAGGTTGTGTATTGAATTCAGTGAACTTTACAGCTGAGATATTACATCTGTTTATTATCTACCTTGAATCTCTTCATTCTCAGACCATTGGTTCTGAAGGGAGTTCACTTTTCTAACGGGTGCATGGACATACCTAGCACACCGAATTAAATTATATAACCTTGCAGATGTTTGCTCGGCGCCTTAGTTCTGACATTCAGAGCCAAGTTATCAGCCTGTAGGTGACCGGAATGTCTATCTGCCACGGGTCTACAGTTTCTGGTCAAATTATTAGCATTGTTATTTACTCAACAAGTTTAACAAGTTTATTGGGAATAAACCCAGACCACAGCCGTGACACATCTGAGAAGCAGAGGGCGATCAGCTAGGCCCTACATGTATGAACATTTTACATGATAATAATCTCAACTTCTGTCGCCAATGTTTTAGTCGCAAGAAGGTGGGAACTATCATTGTGTACTCTAACGGTCAGTTAACTGTTCGTGCAGTTAAATGTGTGAGTCGAGATGCTTACTAGGTCTAGATTCCTGTGGGCTATGGGAAGCCACAGACTGATGCGTCAAAGGCTTCGTCAATGCGTCAAAGGCAACACTCCATGTGTCTACACACAGGATCATTCCTGTAGTCGGGCACGCGTGATGCTTGATGCCATCGTATCAATCTTTCGTTTGTCTCAGGGAAATCGTCGTATCGTCCAAGATAGTTTCATAGTTTAGAATTAATTACTAGTTATGAATTCGTACAGCACCGAGGCTACATACATCAAGTTATTAACAGTGGACAGAAAATCACTGTTACATGCATCTGTTAGGCAACGACTGACGGTGTGCTTGGACTACATCTGCAATGACAGCTCAGTTCAGTAACACATCGCATATGCGACACACATTGTTCTTTAGACCAGTTTCCACATCGCAAAGATCTATGGCTCCTGTTGTTGAAGACTTGAAATCATTCAAGTTTAGGGGATAGTAGGATACATCAGCTGAGAATAGGTGTGAGATGAAATTTCGATCAAATTAGAATATTTGTCTGTATGGATAAATACAAACAGTATGAAGTGTATTGTGGAGTGGTTGTAGCCTACTCATAAACTCTGTGTAAGTGATTTCAAATATTATTCAGTCTTTCCTCATCACCCTTACACTTTCCGAGAGCTATTGAATTAAATGCTTGTACAGATATCAGCTATAAGAGACGTTCCTGTGTGAGCTGTTAAGGAATTTACAGTTGTAATGTTTTTCAACATGCAAGCATTATTTACATCAATAATGAATGGGAATGTTAGTGTTTTACAAGTAAATGGCACGGTTTGACTTATCCCTCGTAAAATAAATACGGTTTTAGGATCTGGGATCGATCAATTTTTGTTTTACTCTTATTTTGCTCTCTGTAATGTCAACATTTGTACTATTTCAGTTGCACAGGAGGTAGCGCCACCAGAACGCCATGCAGCGCTGGCACTTACAACTCCAACAGTGGCTCTGACTCTTCATCAGCCTGCTTGGCGTGTGGTGCTACAGAGATAAGTTCAGCAGGGGACACTGCCTGCACTTCCTGTCCAGCAGGCTACAGCTGCAGTGGGAACTCGATGACAGCATGCAACTCTGGCGAGTATTCAGAAACAGGAGTAGGGGTGTGCTCCATATGTCCCTCAGGCAAAATTTGCCCCACCACAACAAATGCGCCACAGGTAAGTAGATCTTGTGATCCATCTCAGATTATTGTGTCTTATGATTTACTGTTGCACAAGCCAGTCTTTTAGCAGATTAGTGGATTTGTCTAGTTACATTTGCGGGTATCCCAGAGAGAAGGGATTCTATACCACACACTGAAACCAACTGGTATATGGATATTATGCTGAATGGATGAATCAGGAAAATATGTGTAACTTAATAGTTGCCACTTAGTAATGTAGTAGGCTATATGTTTGAGACCATTGCTAGAGAAGTTCCCATAAAATATACATGTATCCAGTAGACTGTATATATAATTTAGGTATTTTGACATAATCTAGACAAGTACAACTCAGATACAAGACGACTGCAGTGCAAACTTCAACAGTGGTGACATGTAGACAGAGATTCAACTATCTACAGATTAGAAGATTGGCTCACAATTGTCTTCTGACTACAAAATAAAGTTGGGCCTTTTCTCCCTTCTGAAGGATCTCAGCTCTACAACATATACTACTTTTGGAATAATCAGATTGTTCTCTGGAAAGTTGTTTATTATTATTATCAACAAATCATATGCAACTTCATCTATAAGGAGATTTTATTTTCAAGTTCGGATTTCCTAAAGACAATTATGGCAGAGGTTGGCATGTACATACGGTATTTTCTGGTGTAACTATCCTTTTGCATGTTGTGAAGAAGTTGGGAAATTGACATCTGATTTTAATTTATAGCATGCATAATGATTGGAGCTCCAGAAAATAATGTTGCAGTATTATGCCCTTGCTCACCTATGCTGTAACTGTCCATTAGAGATATATACTTGAAAATAAAAGTTCTCTAAGAATTATATTTCTTAGTCAGTGTATGGGGCACAAGACAAAAAAAATTGTTCATTTTATTATTTTAAAGGTTTAAATGACTTCAAAGAGAAAGTACAAAAGTACAGCATCAGCACTATATCATTACTGAGTCATAGCTTTAATATTTTATTAAACTTGTCTCTGTCAGGACTGCCCAGCTGGTCAAGTACCCAACAGTGGTCAAACAGCATGTGAGGATTGTCTGGCAGGAACATACAGAACAAGTGCTGATTCCAGCTGTGTCAGCTGTCCACCAGGTCATTAGCTCATATCAATAAGTAGTGAAATTAGCAATGGTCACTGCATGTGAGGTTTTGACACTAGAAGATTGTGACCATGGATTGCGTGTAGGGCGGGGGAAGAGGAAGATGTGTGTCTGAGGGGAATGAGAGAAAATAGAATGGTGGAAGGCTTCGTTGTTGCAAGTTCAGTCATGAAGCAGTCTCATCACATGGTAAGACTGAGAAGTGAACAGTATAATGGCTGTCACTCTGAAACTCTGGAATGTACGTGAAATTGTTTCATGTTAATCACTATCACTATCACTATATTACTATCACTAGAATTATGGTTTGTTGGCAGTTTGTTATCATTTTTTATCAGGGTTGTGCAAGGACACAGTAATCTACTGATAACTTACTATGAGTCCTGGGATCCACCTAAGGCAGCAAACAGAACCTCAATTGATTTTTATTTTTAACACATCTTTTGATTACAGGTGTTTACTTTTTGAAACATGAATTGCATTTCCCACTGGGAAAAGATGTGAGCCCTAGAACTTGCAAACCTCATTTTGGTTTTGTTCAACTTTACAAAAAAGTGGCCTGACATGGAATCAAGATCAGAGGTTAATGGATTACCAAATGGTGACTTGTGGTGTCTAAAGGCTCTTGATAAAGTATGTAGTTGCTTGAGAATCAGATTGGAGTGCAGTATCTTCAGAGGTTTAACAGTCTAAATTGAATCCTTGATATGTCAGGCAAATGAAAATCACATCTTTGATTTATCTGGTGTTTTTTTTTCTAAGGTTACAAATGTCCCAGCGATGGCATGTCCAATGCTACTGAGTGTCCAGATGGAGAATACCAAAACAGTTCTGGACAGACAGATTGTACAGACTGTCCAGCAGGCAGTGAATGTTCAGACAAAACAGTAGCCAACACATGTCCCAGTGGTCAATACTCTCTTGCCCGTTCAACATCATGTACAACTTGCGCAAGTGGTAAGTGAAGAGTCCACATTGGTGTTCTGGTAAAACTTTAGCTTTCAGGTCTTTGAAGTCAGGAATTCATTGTCTTCTTCTCAGAGGAGCATCACATACCATGTAGCAGAATTACTTATTCACACATTTTGTCGGCTACAAGCTCAAGCACATGAGCAAAGTGCAGGATGTGTGCTGTCCATTAATGAATGGTCCTAAAACAGTCAAAGAGCACATGGAATTAACAGATCATGTTTAAGCTAAACTTGTATAGAGGGTATGTGCATATGAACCGATGATGAAAGTGAGACATAAGTTTTATAGTAGCTGCTTAGAGACAGGCATCTTTCATCCTTCCCCTCAGTTTATGGAAAAGAATGAGCTCAAGGTCATTGTTGATTGTTTAGAATCATAAGATAAACAGAATGGGTCTGTGTTGTAGTTAGGTGCATGATAAAGTCTGATTTTGTATTCTAGGTTACTACACAAGTTCTGGAGGCCAGGGTAGTTGCACAGAGTGTACTGCAGGCTATTTTTGTACCACAACAACACAGACCCAGTGTGGTGCAACAAAATATAGCAATGCTGGGGCAACATCTTGTGAAACATGTCCAGCTGGGTAAGAATGCCATCTTTCCTTTGTTTTTGTTATACTTTCAATCTATCCTTCCTTCTTGCTGAGCAATTATGTCTTTTTACTTCATAATGGATCAAGTGTTGAAACCCTCTACTGAATAATATTTTGGAGTGGAATATCAACAGTTTCTATTATGCCAATCAAGGATACATTTTTGGTATGAGATAGTTAAGCAGGCTTGCATCATTGTTGAGGACATCTTATTTTTACATTCATCTGCAGCATCTTAGGTTAAAAGTGATCAGCTGAACTATCTTTTGTACAAAATGCTGTTAGAAAGTATGTGGACAGCCAGACAAACCCACTGGGACAATGGTGTTGGTAATGATGATAATGATGAAGATAATGATAATGCATTTGTTATGTGGGAAATGATGGAATGTTGATGGTGTGCTTATTATGGTGCAAGTGGTCATCACAGAAATACTGGATACTTTTTAATGGTGTTCAGTATTTTATAACCAGGGTGTAATTTATGCTTCATGTATGCAAAGAAGGAGACATCAAAAGCCCTCAAGCTTTAGAATGAATATCTATTAGTAAAGCTGCTGTAAATATGGCGTTTAGTGTACTGGTAAAACTTGTTAGGCCCATCCGAAAGTGTTGGCAGAGCTGCCTGGCAAGTAGTTATGACTATAGTTTGAAGCAACCATATTGTGCCTTCTACATCATCAACTTGACCTTCCCAGTTTACTTACATTTGGATCACCAGCAGAGTCACAGGCGTTTTGGTCTTATGATAATGCATTCATCTTATCGATGTCATCAGATATTCCTGTCCAGGACCAACCACATCAAGCCCTGTCCAGTGTACAGCAGGCAACTATGCTGCCAGTGGGTCAGCCTCTTGCACTCCATGTGATGCTGGCTACCAGTGCCCTGTTGATGGAATGTCAGCACCAGACCCTTGCACTGGAGCTACTTACAGTGATTCTACAGGAGCTTTGAACTGCACTACTTGTCCAGCAGGTACCATCATCACGATCATCATCATCATCATTTATTCTCATTGTCGTTATCATTATGAGCTGATAAAAAAGCAGTGATGAAATGTTAGCACCTGTGAAAGCTGTTCCATTTCTTCAGCAGTTATAATGATTGCCTTCCTCATCACCATTTGTCCTTACAGTTCAATTTCATCATAATGACTTGCCTAAGAAAGTAACTGTACTTTTGACACTTAAGTTTTAACTCATTAAAGCCTGCAAACTGAAGACCTTTCACCATCTGTGGACTATCATCATGCTTTAACATCATTATCCTTTTATTAGCTGAGTGCTCCGGATGCAGTAAGATGTGCTGCACATTCAGTAGACCAGTTTAATCCTCAAACACATCATATCTTAGACTGTTCTTGGAAACTCCATAGTTTTAGTATGAAAATTCCATGTCAGTTTAAACTTACTAGTCTTCCATGAGTCAAGTGCAAAGGTAACAGCACCCTTAAATCTAAAGAAGAGCACTTATTTTAATGAGGGATTCATCTACCTTCTTGCAAGGAAAACGCTGCCCTGACACCTCTTCAACTCCTATTGACTGCCTTGCTGGTGAGTACAGTTCTGCAGGGCAGACAACCTGTTCAACATGTGCAGATGGAGAGTATGCAGATTCTACAGGTGCAGAAAATTGCACCACATGTCCAGCTGGCCAAGAGTGTACAGATAAAGCTGCCTCACCAGTAGACTGTGATCCAGGAGAGTACAGGTATATTCTGTAATGTTGTAAACAGAAGGGTTTCAACAAGTAGATCTGTTCAGTGATATAATAGATGATCTTTTTATGTTACACCAGGCAAAATGCTTGCACTTCTGTTACTTCATTGGGTATTTCCAGCTGCCACTTGTAATTATAAAGATTGGTATGCTCATGAATCTATCAGAATCCACTAATAATAAATTGATAGAGCCTGTGAACTTGTAATTGAAGATTACCTCTTGAGGAAGTAAAATCTAGTAAAGATTCCACTGGTACATGCCAAAGAAAAATGTCGAGGTGCAGTGTGATCATATTGTGTGACTCTTCTGGTTAATTTCATAAGTTTGTAGTAGTGATAATTTTCCTACCATGGTCAAATTTAGTCATTTCCAAAATTTCAAAAATGTTGGTATTCTCACATTCTCATTCTTTCCTTCCAGTGTTGGTGGTCAGGTGCATTGCATTTCTTGTGGAAGTGGGACTTACAAGGATACATCTGGTGTTGGAACATGCCAGACATGTCCGGCAGGTTCTGAATGTCCAACTGGATCAGCAGGTTAGCAGTGATTTCATCTATAATTGATTACTTTTGTCTGTGATTAGGCCAAAATGTTCTATGAATAAATTGCCTGTTTTGGCAGGAAAATATCACCCATTTCTCCTCTCTTCCCATTCCCTATAGCTTCTGCTGCTCATGTAGCTCAAGTAATGGAGAGTTGTCATCATGCAGTGTTCCATGCTATTTGTATTTGTCACTTTTCATTGATCATTTAATGTGTGGGACTACATCATCAAATATATATATATGTGTGTCAGAAATCACCTACAACAATGATTGTAACCTAAGTTAAAGATTTAAAGACATTCAGGTAGCTCATTGATATAAATATATCAGGAACACATCTATGGAGATTGATAGGCCAGCTTTGTCAAAAATAGTAACTATTGACAGACCGGCTATGTCTAAAATAGTGAAGCTGATCTTATCAACACTGTCACTTTCCTGCCCTAATGTGCAAAATTTGTATTACTTCTCAGCCACCCCTTGTACCAGTGGATACTATTCCCAGTCTGGAGCTACAGCTTGCATTCCCTGCCCTGGTGGTTACAGCTGTGCTAATGCAAACCAACTCCCAGTCCTTTGTACCAGTGGCAGTTACAGCAGCAATACTAGTGACAGCTGCACTACATGTCCAGAAGGTCACCAGTGTCCAGATGATGGCATGATTGAGCCCATCTCTTGCCCAGCTGGATGGTACCAGACATCTTCTGGTCAGACGTCATGTACAGAGTGCCCACAAGGTTAGATTATGAGAATTTGAGGTGACACTGTTTCTGAATCAGAAAATATTGTGAAATGGAAGGGTGGCTTAAGGAAGCACACATCTAAACAAAATGAGCATGGGTAGTGAATATCTTGGGATGAAGGATGATTTTATTTTAGGAAAGGGACAGTGAAATGAACATAAATGCTGAGATACTGTAGGCTTGAAATGCAAGTAATTTGCACAGGGCACTGATAATTATCTAAACAAGTATGTTAATGGTAATAAATAGACTGAAGAATAATGCCTGGGCTAACCTGTCATGACAAATCACTGTATAATTGTTATGTAAGTATATGCATATATGTTATTTTCTGGTTGTATAGCAGTAAGGAAGATAGTGGTTATGGATGAAGTCTGACCTTGGAAATTATAAGATATCCTAAGTTCAAGGACATGGAAGATTTGAGAGAAGAGAATTTGAGAGTGAGAATTGCTTATAATGATACTATGATAATATATATTTCAGTTATTTATAACAATATTGTACCCATGAATGTGTTTAACATTTTGAAGTTCAGACAGATACACCATTCCACTGATATTTAGGTCAAAAGTGCCCTAGCCGCACATCTGCTCCAACTAATTGTCCAGAAGGCGAGTACCAGGATGGGAGAGGCATGGAGACATGCAAATCTGTAAGTAAAGAAATTTGAATGCTAAATATAAAGCAGGGTAATGTGTATGTGAATATTGACAGCTATCAATATTTGAGATACCAAGATCTATGTTGGTACCATCTTTGTAGGAAATGGCTGTCGAAATCCCAAACATTTCTTATACAATTTAAATTGGGCACTTAATATTTTATCATGTGCTAAGCAAAATGTACACTTATATGAGGATAAATTCACTGATATTATAAATAGTCCATTTATAATAATACAGGATTACTGTCATTCCTGTTTGCACCAACTGTATGCAAAATCATTGTGGCATCAGATTTGATGCTTCTCAGAGTGGCATTTGAATTTATTCCACATAATATAATGCCTTGAGCAGAACAGGCTTTTTAATTTGTTCTGGTATCTTTAATCAGTGAAATGCCATGGTAACAATATCAGAAGCTGGGAAGTTCTTAAACAGTGACAGACTGTGCTAAATGGCAATGCACATCTAAGATTTAAATTACATAGTTTAGTGATAAGAAACTTCTCAGCTCTGAATATATCGGTCCAGTATATGTGCATATTATCTGCCCATGCCTTTAATTGTTTGGCCAATCAGTGAACCCTTTTTCATTCTTAGTGTGCAAGTGGTTACTATGCAGACAGTCCAGGAAGCATCACCTGTACCATCTGTCCAGCAGGCTCTTATTGTGCTGACCCATCTACATCTCCTGTAGCTTGTTCCAGTGGCTCGGTTAGTGAAAGCAAAAGATATTTGTAGACGCCACCACCTTTTGTCACTTTCTTATATTGTTTACTACTCATACTGCTGTGTTTATTGACAGATAGTTAAGAAACTCTGTTGCAGGGAGTAAAACCAGAGGAAGAATCCTCAGTAATTAAGCCTTGCTTTGAGTATAGCAATGACTTTTAATACTGTGCACACCGCCCTCACTCCCTCACTCCCCCATTCCCTCCTCCCCCCCCCCAAAGAAACAGAGATGCTTTACTGTAATTTAAGTTTGAAAGGTATATCTCAAGAAGTGTATCCCTTGTGTGTGTAATCTGGGAAATCATGGCACTGTGCACAGGGCTAAGTTTTAGCCAGTTCATTGTGTTGTTTTATTGTTGACAGTATTCCTCTTCTGGCGCAACAGCCTGCACTGCATGCCCAGCAGGAACTTCATGTTCCTCATCAGGAGTCACAACATGTGCTGTGAGTAACGTATGGCATAGTTATATAGTTGCAGCTTTGCTCAGAAATTGGTTTTTTGATTGTATGGATACCAGAAAGAACTTCAATATTTATTCTGCAGGTGGGACTAAGTGGGGTTGGGACATTAGAAAATGTGCAATCATGATTTGAAACTGGGAGAAATACATGTGATGAAATGTAAACTCATAAGAGTTTATTGATTATTTAGGCCCTGTTATTATTTATAATTTGTTGCAGTGTTTTAACTCTAGTAGTACTAGACATGTGCAGTTTATGCCATACCCTAACCGCATGATCCAGTGTCAGCCACATTATCATTTTATGTTGAGATTACCACTCCTCTGACTGTGAGGCACTGCTTGCATATTGCAGGTCACCACAACCATGCAAAAAAATTGGACACTTGCTTCTATAGGGATAGAGTATCAATGAGAATTCATTTAATACTCATGTTACAAGGGTTAAGGTATTCTGATTGTGTATTCAGTTTTTATTCTTGAACATTAAATGTTATGCAAAAGGAAATAGTACTTTACAGAACACATGAAGTAAATATTATGTATTTCACTGATGCAGATGTGACTAATTTAAATTACACCCATTGCAGGCTGGCCAGTACAGTTCAAGTGGTTCTTGTGAGGACTGTCCAGCTGGCTATGCTTGCCCATCTCCATTGTCTGGTCCTCAAATCTGTGTCAATGGCACTTACCAAAATGTAACAGGACAGACCAGTTGTTTATCATGTCCTGAGGGCTATTCATGTCTGGATGTGGCTGTAACACCTGTGGAATGCAGTGAAGGTTTCTTCAGTGCTTCAGCTGAGAGTACATGCAATGTGAGTTGGAGACACAGGTCATGCCTTCATATCATATCCCGTCAGACCACACCACACCACACCACACCACACCACACCACACCACACCACACCACACCACACCACATCACACCACACCACACCACACCATAACCACACTTTTCTTTCTGATGAGTATAACATTTTTATACATATTAGGTCTCAAAATTTGCTAACTTGTAGATGGATTGTAATGAGCATATGTAGGAGCTTTCCGTAAAAAGGCCGTGTTAAGAATAAGCTGCCACCTGAACTTTTCCGAAGTTTGTACAAACCATTAATGCAGGATTGATCTCTCTTCTTTTACATGTGCCTTAGTCTGGCATTGTGTAATTGTTATTCTGTTTTTGTATCATAGTCCTTCATTCAAACTTAAATTCATTATCTCTTCTGTGTAGCGCTGCCCTGAGGGCTTCTACAGTTTTGCAGGTTCGAGCTCATGCACATCCTGTCCTGCAGGCAAAACATGCTTTGATGGCAGCAACTACATATCACCAGTAGACTGTGATGCCGGGAGCTACAGCACAGCACAAGAGACTGTTTGCAGCAGTTGTGGGGCTGGTGAGTGCTTGTTTTTTTGTTTACAGTTGGTTTCATGATCTCTCATCTGCATCTTTACTCAAATCTTGTGAGACTGTGATAAAATATGAGTTTAAAGCTTTTGATCATCAGCCTGAAACCCCATCCACTACCCTTTCATGTCTTCTAGTAAGACACATTTCAAGTACAAATGAATGTGCTCCAACATCTTCCTTTTGAATGAAACATAATGTATTCATTTCAAGTAGTAGTGGGTAATGATTGCTATCTCCACACCTGGGAGATACACTTTTGCAGATGCAAGTGGTAAAGAGAATGTTAGAGTGTGTGACTTAAGTGACATAACCTTGTTCTCTTTGATTTAGGTACATACAGTTCAGCTGGTGCTTCAAGATGTTCCCAGTGTCCTGCAGGTTTTTCATGTAATGATCCTACCCAAAGTCCCCAGGCCTGCAGTTCTGGCTATTACAGTTTTTTGGGGACGGTAAGTGAATTATCAACTGAAAACTGTAATGTACACTGTTGGTAAGAGAGTTATTGAAAGCCCACACGACATCACACCACAATGATAGTGTTTTACCTTGAATAAATGACATCCTTTGAACTTGGAAGCTGCAGTGAATGCAAAATATTTTCCAAAATCAGTACATGAGTGGACTGCAGCATGAGAAGAATTGCGCTTACTAAGTGCAGTGACAGGAATGATAAACTGCCATAATTTATAAGTTTTGTCAAGAAAATATGAAAAAGAGAAACTGTTAGGGGATATCTGTAGAGGGATATGTATTATGGGGCAAATGACAAGCTGTCTTAATTTACTTCACAGAGGGATAAAAGAAGTTATTTAAATTTTTATTTTCTGTTGCACCTATGGTTGAAAAGTAACAATTGAAAATTCCTGCAAGAAGGAATTTTTATAGTTGACAAGGTGTTCAGTCTCCTGTGAAAATTTTTCAGACCACATCATGCACAATTTGCCCTGCTGGTTATTCTTGTGCCTCAACCAGTGCTGCACCTCAGGCTTGTGCTAGTGGTCAGTACTCAACCCAAGGACTTACAGCCTGTTTAGACTGTCCAACTGGTCAGTCTTGCCTAGATCCATCAGCATCTCCAGTCAACTGTGGATCAGGATACTATAGCCCTCAGGTACGAATAAAAATGATATTCTTTGCAAGTCATGATATTATAGTACGGTTCATTAACTCTGTCATCGCTCCTCTTTACTCATGTATTGCTTCCCTTACAGTCAGAACCAATGCAAAAAGACCTTTCAAGATTTAGAAAATGTCTCTATGTTTAATTTAGGATCTTTGACTTGTAAAGTGACCCTTCTTTCAACTCGCTCCATTTACAGGGGACAGCCAGCTGTATTATCTGTCCAGCAGGCATGGAATGTGACCCTGATCAAGATGTGCTATCAGCTTGTTCCTCTGGGTCATACAGCCTAGCAGGGCATGCTAACTGCACTGTATGCCCTGCTGGTGAGATCTGTCCCTTTCAGACCATTGGTCCTATTAGCTGTCCATCAGGGACATACTCACTAGGAGGTGCCACAACATGTACAGACTGTCCAGCAGGATCATATTGTTCATCAACAGCGTAAGTTAGATGTGTTGCCTTTACATCATTGGTGAAATTTGTGAGATTTTTTTATGATCTTCTCTTCATACAAAGTTAAGGTTAAGGATACTTCTCCTTAGGAAAGGTAGACTTCCATCCCTTCACTGATCCAATTCAATAGTTTATTTTGTCTTTATATCAGTTACCTCCCATACATATGATGTTTCCACTCAAAGTGTATTGGGTTGTTCTGTCTGTGTACACGCTGTATGATTATATAATTGGTGACAACTAAATGAAGCTTGAGCAGTAAGGAATCAAAAACAAGGACAACATCAATCAGTTATAAAGTAAATACATGGGCAGAAGGCTTCATCCCAGTTCATTTCAAATGGTTTTCATGCCAAGTTCTTTATTCCCAGCACTAAATGGCAATCATTCATAGAGTTAGAGCTGAATTTGGTTGCTCCAAATGCTATCAATCGGTGATGTGAAAGACAGCACCAGTTGTCACCCCATACCCAAATGAGAGAAGCACAAGTTGACCTAGCTCACTTAGTATCAAAACAATCAGGTGCACCTGGCCCAGCAAGGCTGTAATATGGCATACTGTAAACTGTTACTTTAACTATTAAGTTGAAACAATACAAATCCCTTAAGTCAGGGTGTCCTTAGTCAATACGCAGTAGATACAGAACCTCTTTATCTTTTTAATCTTTTTATCACCAGATCTAACCCAGTCAGCTGTCCATCAGGAACATACAGCTTAGCCAGAGCAACCAGCTGCACGGCCTGCCCAGCAGGCTTCCAGTGTCCTACCCAAGATGCCCAACCTACTGCATGTAGTTCTGGCACATACTCAGTGGGCAGCCAGTTGAGTTGCTCAGCATGTGAAGCTGGTTATGCATGTCCCTCTACCACCAGTGCTAGTGTCAAATATGCATGTCCAGATGGTAAGTTGATGATGTTAAATACATGTGGATATTTAAGATTCAATATTCCTACCACTAAATGGAAATGAAATGAAGTATTCTAACTGAATCCATCTGTGACATCCTTTGAAAGGACCATGTCATATAAGATATCCTTGAAGTGATATACCATGGAGATTCCACAGATGGTTGTGATAACCACTAAACATTTGGTTCTGGGACCAGTTCCAACTGATTTGAAGTGCTTATTATCAAATACATTTCTGTATGGGCCAAAGGTTAGAATATAGATTTCAAAATGGAGACTGCTTGGTGTTTCTGGTGAAACTTCTGCTGTTTCATTATTATTATTACTTGAGATATGTATGGACTTTTCAATAAATGGTTTTGACTGAGAAGATTTGACCATTCCATGCCATTTAAATTGACCGTTGCTAATGCAAGTGGCTGATTTCATTGATTTGGTTAAATGCCTACATCAGATTTGTTGATATCATATTTACTCACAAGCTTTCGTTTGATCAAATCAGGCTCATACTCAACTGGTAACCAGTCATCTTGCACTGGCTGCACTGCTGGATACTACTGCACTGATACTACAAGCTCCACGGAGACTCCTTGCAGCTCAGGGACGTACTCCAGCTCACGAAGCAGCTCCTGCACCCCTTGCCCTGCTGGTTATGAGTGCCCAAGTACAGATGGATCACAGAATGCCCCTTGTTCTGCAGGCTACTATTCTACAGGTAATTTGATATAGGATATCAAGATGATTTTATCCGCTTTGGTGCGTTAACTTCACATAGTAATGAGATTAAGTTTTCCATTCAATTTGCATGTTTTAAGTATTTCCAACATGTTTTATTCTTTTCCCTTTTGTCTTCTCATGTCATTTGTTTGGGTCAGAGCATTTCTTTCACAGCTGTACATTTTGTGAAAATAGGCCCTCACGCCTCACTTCCCTTACTCTAATAAACTCATTGTGATGAGATACTTAAACATAAATGAGACTGCTGTTGGGTCAAGGTATATCATAATACAATAAATCCACCTCGCATATCATCAAATCAAAAAAAGAATGTCTTGTAGTACTTCATGGAAGGCTGACCACTCTCATTCCTAACAGCATTACATAAACAGAGTCACTGTTACAGAATGCATACTCCTAAATTAATTGCAGCAAATTTTTGAGAATACCTCTGAATTGTTTGTCTCCAGGTTCAGCCACAAGCTGTACTCAGTGTCCGGCTGGACAAGCCTGCCCTCAAACCACCTCAGCCACTTCTATTACTTGTGCTGCTGGAACCTATTCTGTTGGTGGCCAGCAAGAATGCACTGTCTGTCCAGCAGGATATGAGTGTCCTAGTACTACCTCAAATACCATGACTCAATGTTCAACAGGCTATTATAGTGAGGGAGGAAGAGATTCATGTGTTCAGTGCCCAGATGGCTACCAGTGTCCCTCTATTTATGATGATTTGAAGGTGCAGTGTCCCACTGGCTATTATGCAGAGGTAAGAATTTCTTTGAATGTTGTGATACAGTATGTAGGTATTATTGTCTAATTCTCTTGACTTATTCTGAACTAAAAGTAAGTCTACATCATGTTGAAAGTCTTAATAGCATGTCATGCTGGAAGTGAAATAGGCAACCAAAGGGCCAAAATCACAAAGGTGCTGGATCAGTAAAGAAATGAAACAGTTACCTGAAAACTGTACAGACATTCTGTTGGCATTTAACTGATTTGAATATTTACATATGCCCCTCACTGCTATACTGCTGAACACCTTATTCAGTCAGATGTCAGATGGAACTATTAGTATGCAGGCACTCCACAGGCTGCTTGGTATGAGGACAGGGCAGTAACAGGACTGCTGTGATGCCAGTCCTAGGTCCAGATTTTGACCAGATATAAAATGTCAGATTGGTCAAAGATATTGCATTGCGCCATTATATAAACAGATTGAAGATGCATGTTCTGTAACTTCTCAGAACCACAACATCTCTGTTTGTAACAGGCAGGTGCCACAACTTGCACAGAGTGTCCTGCAGGAGAAGAATGTCCTGATAGCTCAAGTCCAGGGACCGCTTGTGCTGGTGGCTACTACAGTCTTGGTGGACAAGCAGCATGTACTTCTTGCCCTGCTGGATATGAATGCCCTAATCAGGTTTGACAAGTACCTAGAGTTTGCTTGAGATTGATACATTATGTTTGCTAAGACCAGTTGTATGAAGCATTTGAAGTAAAGTGACAAAGCATTTAAAAGTTCATCTTTTAATGTTTGTCTTGATAGTTTGATGTGAAAGCATTTACAATTTCATTTTTGAATGTTATCTTGACCGTTTGATGTGAAGGTATGGTTAGGCTTTTGTATAATGTTATTTATGTGAGCAGTCGGGAAGTGTGTTTGGGTCACGGGTGAACACTAGGTTCGCACGTGGAAGTTAGGGACCAATTCAGGCAGTAGGTATTTAAGAATTAAATTGCTGTGAAGTTAGCGTCCCCGTATTGTAGTGGTAACACGCTCTGTCTTGCAAGCTGAGAGACCCTGGTTCGATCCCCGGCAGGGACAAAAATTTATAGAGTAGGTGTTTTCGGCCCTTCTTCTCAAAATTGATCATTCACAGTAATTTGGTAAAATCCCTGGTGACACACTTCCTTAAAATAATATGTAACATCTGAAAAATTATCAGACTAAGCTCACCTTCCTCCCCCTTAAATATAAGAGAAAGAATACTACTAAATGCACCAACCCCCCCTCACATTTACTTTTTGTGTCCAGCCTATCTAAGCATCCTAGGCAAATGTTTCATCTGACAAAACATGCTGGCTGATGAGATTGTAATGGCACTGCCATCCACATACTCTTAAAAAAGAGCATGCTCTAAGCTGAGTTTAGTATTAAAAAACATAATTGATCTAATGAACACTTTTGGGAGGCAGAGTTTGCCTTTCCTTGAAACCTTTTTGATATACAAGGATGTTAGAATCCCAAAAAAGTTTCAGAAAACCTATAATTTAACTCAGAAATATCACACTATAATAAAGAAGCAAACAGAAAGAATGTTAACAAAAAGTTAACAAAACAGGGATCTGTATGTTAATTATTGTGTCTGAACATTTTGCTATTTGCGGCTGTCATCCCTGCAATATTTAGAGTAAAAAGTGAAAGCATCA
Organism: Ellobium chinense; assembly: GCA_033807755.1. Classification (NCBI taxonomy): domain Eukaryota; kingdom Metazoa; phylum Mollusca; class Gastropoda; order Ellobiida; family Ellobiidae; genus Ellobium; species Ellobium chinense. The sequence goes on from JAWQUT010000113.1 coordinate 786,629, forward strand.
GCCAAAGGCAGCAAGTTGGGGTATTGCCATTTAACTTCATATCTGTAACATTCTTGAGCCATTGTAGTTAAAAAAGTATTGATTATTTGTTTCCCAGAATTCTGAGCCAGTGATCTGTGGAGTAGGCAAGTACAGTGCTGCACTTGCAACATCTTGCACTGATTGTGATGCAGGTTATCTCTGCCCTGCGGGAAGTGTTCAGTCCAATCCACCCACAGATCTTTGTCCAATAGGTTCTTACTGCCCAGCAGGTGCCACAACAGCCACACCTTGCCCTGCTGGGACCTATGGCCATGACCGTGGCCTTACTGCTGATAGCGACTGTACAGAATGTCCTCAGGGGTACTACTGCTTAGAAGGAACACAGGGCATTCCCACATCCTATCTGTTATGTCCTAGAGGACATTTCTGTCCATCTGGCACAGGAGACTATAAGAATAGCCCATGTGCTGCTGGTGAGTATGTCAGCCTCAGGACATGTATAGATTTGTATAATCGTTGAAGAAGATGGTAGTTCCAGCAAGACAGATGTTTTCAAATTACATTAGCTGAAACGGCATATGAAAATGTTTTAGCGACATAAAATTTTTCATTTGAGTGTGACAGTACACTTTTGTCATCTTTGTCAGTGATAGTAAGGAAAGCGATAAATGAGTCTGAATGACAGCACTATTGAACGTTGTGATAAGAAGCTAGATCAACTTAATATTTATTTTAGAGGAAAGGCGGCAGCTGACGGACAGAAGGTACCTTTTGTGCAATGGTGAACATTGTTCAGAAATTTTAGATGTGTTATTTTATGTTTTATTCTTACAATAAAGGACTGAAATACTGATCATGCATGTTTATAATCAGGTACATACTACAATCAGCTTGGCGCTGTTGCACAGGCAGAATGTTCAGCTTGTCCAAGAGGGCGTTACTGTCCTGAAGGTACAAGCAATCCTTATTATGACAGCAATGTTTGTCCAAGAGGTCACTATTGCCCTGCCTCATCAGGCAGTCCCACTGCTTGCAATGCTGGTTTATACACAGATGAAACAGGATCAGTTAGTGTGGGATTTTGCAAAGTAAGTTTAATTTGTTTTGATATGATGTGGAAACTTTTTAATGTTGAGAAAAGACATGAGCTGACCATAATTTAAGGAAACTTGTTTTGTGTGCATCCATTTTGTTATATTTCCTAATAATTATAGTTTTGGAGTATTGAGAACAAGCTTTCTTTGATCATCCCTTTTTCCATGCGACATTTGTTTCCATCATTACATTTAGTACTCAGTATGTAATCATTACTTTCAAAGCCATGATGCCCTACTATTGAAGTATACATGATTTTAACCCACTTTATTTCTAGATCTGTCCAGCTGGCCACTACTGTACCTCTGGTACAGACTCGCCTGTTCCATGCTCGCCTGGGACTTTTAACCCTCACACTTCCGGGTCAGCAGCAGCCAACTGTGAGGATTGCACAGCTGGATGGGCCTGTACTGAGAATGGCCTCACCACACCCAATGTGCGTTGTGATCCAGGATACTTCTGCAGTGGAGGAAATGCTCTGCCCACAGAGGAGCCTTGTCCAGCTGGAACCTATACTGATTTCAACAATTTAACCTCTGCTGATCAGTGCACAGTGTGTCCAGAAAAGGTAGACTTGCTTTGCCCTTTTGTGCTGCTGTGGTCATCGCATAACAGGGCATTTCAGTAGGAATGTTTGAGTCACGTCTCCTCATACCTTTTCAGTTTTCTTTGATGAATCACTTCATGTAGAATGTACTTTTTGTTAATTTAGGGTTGCTGAATACTGTTATAAACCCCGTCATTTATGCGTGGCTATATTATAATAATGTGAGTAGTTCGAAATTTTTTCAGGAGCATGGGTGAACACAAGGATAAAAAATGAAAGTTAGGGAACAGTATTCAGGCACTAAGTATTTAAGGTTCAAAATTGGCTTCCATGTGGTATAGTGGTAACATGTTCAACTTGCATGGTTAGAGGGCCTGGATTTGATCCTGGTAGGAACAGGAAATTTTCTAGTATTAGGTTTTTCAGCCTTAAAATTGGTCCTTCACAGTAATTTGTATAACCTTTAGAGGCAAACTTGACACATTCCTTCCTGTTAACAGATGCAATTAATGCCTTACCATCTGGTTACAATAACACTCTGACAGTCTGTTTTGTACTTTGTGTTGATCTATGATGGTACTGATTCTGCACTGAACAGGTTCTCTAAATTGTGAACCTTTTATATCCTCTCCCATCAAGGTGGCTTGTCTGAGCCCTACTGGAGGAGTTGACCACCCACCAGTGTCTTGTGCCCAAGGTCACTACTGTCCTCTGGGCACAGAATATGCTAACCAGTATCCATGTCCAGCAGGCTCTTTTACCAACCTGACCAATCTGTATCGCTTAGAGGACTGCTACACCTGTACCAAGGGATATTACTGTGAGGTTGGGTCTGTTTCTCCAACTGGCTTGTGTTTCGCTGGTCACTGGTGCCCACCAGGTATAACTTTTCTCTACTCTGGCTGAAATTAGCTTGTGTATGCCCGCTAAATCTAGTGAGTAGTCTATTCAATTACAACAGTGGCACTTTCATTATGAATCTGTAAGACTAATCTGTAGACAATGACAAAACTGCAGTTTCAATGATGAGCAACAGTTTTACAGTGACTCAGTGTATGCTAGTATATCAATTGGAGGAGGACTGATGAGGTAGAGTTGACCCCAGTTCATTGCAATCTAGATAGTCCCAACTTCCATTGAACTGCAATACATTCCATATAACAAAATGTTACATTTTTATATAAGTCACTGTATGAGACTTCTAAATTTTGGGCAAATGTGTATCTCATGGCATTTTTTGGGCAAATGTGTATTTTTTAGGTCTTGTATATTGTAATATGAGAGCAGTCAGGAAATGTGTCAGGGTCACTAAGCTCACATGTGAAAATTAGGGAACACATTTAGGTATTTAAGGATTAAATTGCTGTAACGTTAGCATCCCTGCGGGGTAGTGGTAGCATGTTCAGACTTGCAAGCTGAGAGACCCTGGTTCAATTCCTGGTGAAGCATGAAATTTTCTAGTGTAGGTTGTTTTGGTCTTCCTGCTCACAATTGATCATTCACAGTAATTTGGTACAGTCCCTGGAGACATACTTCCCTAAAATAATATGAAACATCTGAAAAATTATCAGACTGAGCTCACATTCCTCCCCCTTAATAATAAATAATGAATACTGTATGCCTTGCTACCCGGTTACAAGTAGATATGACATCTGCGTTCAGTGTAAGAGTTTAAACCGATTCAAGATTTCATTAGTTTCTTTTACTAATGGAACACATTTTCTCATCAGATCAGGTTTGGGGGGTTGGAGGGGGGAAGGGGAGAGAGGGAGGTGAGAAAACTGCTTGTCCCTCAGTGTCACGTGCAAAGTTTAACTGGCAAGAAATCAATATTTTCATTATTTTCAAAAAGTGTAAATGATTTGTGTATTGAAAATAAGCAATACTCTACATTTTTGTGGCATTTGTATGCATTCAGATACATATCCTTTAGAGCAGTGTTGAAATAAATGTCTGACCATTGGTTATGACTCTTTCCTGTAATGACACTTATAAACTTCTTATTTGGCAAGAACCAACTGTACAACTGATTTCTTTACCTTAGTTCAAAAAAGGGTTCATATCTTAAAATTGCCACAACACATGAAATGGGTTTGTTCACCTTTTTTGATATAAAATAAGAATCTTCTTTTCCCAATGTTGAGGCGTTGACCCTAAGGCTGTCTCCTGTAATTCTTCTTATTTGTTATAAGTAGCATGGTGATCTTCTTATATATTGCATAGCCTCTCATGCCAAGTTGGCCAGCATCAGCTGGAATCAAAATGTGTGTATTTTAACTAGTGTGTTCATTTTCACTCTTGTAACACTCACTATTGTAATAGTCACTGTTTACCGCATGTTACAAGAGTGAGAATATCCAGTGAGAGAGCATCCATCACTCCTGTAACATGTCACAAACCCCTGTACTATTTCATGCCTATAAGTAATTGAGAAAGCAAGATTCGTATAGAATCTGCTTAAAGAGGTATAAAATGCTCTGAATAAAAAGCTGTCAATAACGAGAAATGCCAATAAGTTTGGTATTTACTCTGTGGGATATATTTATAATAGTGTTACAAGAGTGAGTTATCAATACAGGTCATGAAATTCAGTTGACTCTGGACCAATAATCCTAAGGAGCTAAGATTTCACATGTTCTGTCAAGACAGCCAAGATGCAGTCTAACTACACATAAAACATGAACAAATAATTCTTTATAAAATTTTTGCGGTTTCTGCCAACCAACTTGCCCAAAATTTGAAAAATCTCCTGTATAATCATAAGTCCTTTTAACTACAACTTTTTCTATGCTCCTGAGAGTGTATGATGAAACAGATTTGGCCATATAAAGATATAAGTAATTATGTATGCCTCTAACTTGGTTTAACTGTTAACTTCTCCTTTGCCTGCCATTAGGAACCAAGACTGGGGATGAGAATCCTTGCCATGCAGGCTCTTACAGCCCTAATACTGGGAATATAAGATGGGAGCAGTGCCAGGATTGTACCAGGGGACATTACTGTCCACAAGCATCTGTCAACCCCACTGCTTGCCCTGCGTAAGTCAATTCAGTTAGGTCACCTAAAACCATTACAGATTGGCACCAACATCTGTAATCTTATTCAGTTACAGTACAAAATGCTAATGCAAACATCATATTTAAGTCCAGTTTTCCAAATGGCGTTGGATGATTTTGAAGTCTTGATGAATTTTGCCACTTTCCTTTTCACAGTTTGCCTCTTTTTGTCCTGTTTTGGTAGCCACATTTGTAACATGCAGATAAAATCTTCATTTTCACTGAACACCAAGACATCCTATGTAGGTGCAGAATATCATATATATAACAAGATGATCCAAAATATTGGAAAATGTTTCAAATGCAACTCAAATTTTGGTGCCTTCTAGTAGCAGATTACAACTCTGGGAAACTGTCAAGAGTTGGGCTGCTCTACATCTGTTACGTAAAACATGTTTATGTGACAGTTGCTCTTCGATAAATTTTTGAAGTGTTCAATTAGTCTTAAACTGCTGCATTAACTAGTCAAAAAGTGAGATCTGTGGAAAGATGAATTGTATTACTGAGATTTGAAATTTGAAATACATATACTGTCTTGTTGTTGGAGATGACAATGATGATAATATGATTACTTGCTTGATGTACATTTATAGAGGCACTTACAATTCTGAGATTGAAGGAGAGGACATCAACATCTGCTTAGATTGCACAGCTGGCTACTACTGTCCTGGCACAGGAAATGTGGAACCCATCATGTGTGGGAAAGGAAATTACTCTGATACAGGTGAGAAATATTCCTATTTTTTCACAGTATCAGAGACAAACAAAAAGTAACGTGTCACAGGCTGATAATTAAGGGTTGTTAAGTCAGCTTATCCAAAGTAGTGTAAGATAATGCCCCATTGTAAATCAGACTTAATGCATAAATTATAATAAAGAATGATCTTGATGTATCTGTGTCATTGCATTAGTTTTTAAATGATAATATTGAGGTCTGTAAATAGGATATGCTTCGTGAGCAAAAATTTTTCCCTTGGTAGTCAAAGACAATGTGTGTTTTGTAATCATGTGTCGAGAGATGAACCGATCTTTTGCAAGGAAATAGAAAAAGTATTTTATGCTTGTTTTCTTAAGCCAATAACATGTCTGTAATCATGACAGCTTCATGTTTCTCTCTTTAGGTGCGGCTGCATGCACCACATGTGAAGCCGGCTATTACTGTGACCAGAATGCAACCTCCCAGGACTTTATGTACAATTACCGCATCTGCCCAGCTGGTGTGGAATGTCCACCAGGAATGGCTCGACAACCAGACTTGGTCTCAGATAAATGTAGAGTGGGACACTATTGTCCTAAGGGTGATGTATCAGCATACCCTGTTGCTTGTCCCATTGGAACCTATAATCCAGACACAGGTCAGTCATTGATCCTATTGCTTATCTAAGACTAAGAGCCTCATGTGATAGAGGTGCATTAGTGAGTAAAGACAACTCACCGTTTGCAGACAATATTTAAAAAAACAAAAGAACGTGTTAAACTTGCATCTTGTCACTTTTCATACTAAAATTGAGATAGAAACATATGTAAGGAATTGATTTTATTGACTGTCTCAGAAATCTTCATAGTACATCTTTGATTTAAGATATGTGAAAGTGAAATGGATTGTCACTATATTCCCTCAGCTGTTTCACTGGGATTTGTCCACCATTAAAACTTATGCTTGCTTCCAATAAATGAATCCTTCTGACAGTGGTATACATTTCATGAGTTATTTACATCTTCTCTGTTTGTAATGAAATGGTAATGTTTCACCCTTCAGGTCGTAAGTCTTTGGATGACTGTATCCAGTGTACACCTGGTATGTACTGTACCCCATCTGGTCTATCTGAGCCGGCCGGGTATTGTCCAGGCGGTTACTACTGTCCACTGGGGACAGGTGCAGCTGACTCATACCCATGCCCTATTGGATTTTACAGAAACAGTTCAGCAAGAGAATCATTCCAGGTAGGTCATGGCCTTAGTAATTTTCTGCTCAGATGTTAATTTCAGTGAAATGTAGACTTGGTGTTGAGAGTTTGTCGAAATTTCTGAGATCAGTCTTACAGCAGACTTCTTCTCTCTGCATGTCACATTCAGGGACATTATGAGTGCTTTATCACTGCTTAGATGATATTATTCCAGCACTGACATGAAGAATTGAAAAAAGAAAACTGCAAGAATTTAACACTGAATAAATAAAAATGTTTGGACATTAGTCTTTCGTCAGATGATAAAAAGAAACATACTTTATCGGTTTTGGTTTCAGTTTCACAAGTATATTTCTATTGTAACAATGTTACAAAAATTGGACATGTAACCACTGTTGGACAGTACATTGTCAGATAGATGGACACACAATCAGACAAATGGACAGATGTTGACAGAAAGTAAACAGACAGATCCAAAACATAGACAGATAATTGGACAGATACAAAAAATGTCAACATCCTAACATGAAACATATTTAGGCTTATAGACTACAGATCAAAGACATAATTACAGAGAAGTTAATGCTGATGCTAATGGTTTGGGGTGCTTGAACTTATGTATTATTTCAACATTTTTTACTGTTAGTGTCTGAATAACAATGATATTTGACTCCGAGGAATCATGCAAGCTCAGTTATGAAATATTCTTTCCACAGGACTGCACAGAATGCATATCTGGCTTCTATTGCAATGTAGAAGGTTTGGCCGAGCCCATTGACTGCCCACCAGGATACTTTTGTGTCAGTGGCAGTATCACTCCTCAGCCTTGCCCCTTGGGAACATACAGCAACTCCACAGGCCTGAGGCGCTCCACAGATTGTACCCCATGTCCAGGTGGTCAGTACTGTGATGGTATTGGAAGGACTGAGCCAGCTGGACTGTGCGATCCAGGTTTCTACTGTCGAGAGAAAGCCTACACATCTGCACCTCCAGATGGACCCACTGGTGGCCTTTGTCCAGCTGGAGGGTAATAATTGTTTTCCGAGCACTGAAATAAACTGCCTCACTATCTCAAACTATTATGCAGAAGGATAACTAAGTACTAAGGAAGCAAATCACGGATGAATATTATAAAGACAATCAAAATTCACAGGCCGAGGAATGAGAAGACAAAGGTTAGAACATTTGGTAGCTACTCAAAAATTAAATAAACATGGCAGAAGAGGACAGAGGGAGAAACTTCTGGATGGAATGGCAAGTTGGATGGGGGTACAAAGCACTTTTGAAATGTTAAGGTTTACCGCAGACAGACAGAGGTCAAGGTCCATGGTTACCCTACACCAATTGGCATGGTATTTGAAGAGTAACTAAGAACTCGCTCTTGAAATAAAAAGTCTCTGTATAAGTGTTAATGCTTTTTTCTTTTAAACTGCAGCCATCTCCTCCATTTATCTTTCTTCACATCTGAATGCCATGGTGTCATTTTCCTGTTACAGATTAGAGCAGTCAAATATTGATTTTTTTTATATCAATCACTTTAAATCCACACAGACTCTAGCAAATTGACCTCTGACCTTTCTCCCTCAGATATTGTCCCCAAGGATCAGCCACAGCCACAGCTTGTCCAGTAGGTTTTTACAGCAAGTCTCCAGGGGCCAAGGATGAGAATGACTGCATTCCTTGTGATCCAGGTTATTTCTGTGCTGGTAGCAGTAGCACTGAGGCTTCTCAGATGTGTTCCCCAGGTATGGTTTTCATTTTATTTAACCTTTTCAGGTAAGAGCTTAATATAGTTCCTCTAACTGCAATCTGTGACTGATGCATAGGTCAAGTCAGCAAGCACTGTCTTACTAAGACAAGCTAATGACAGACTCAGATGGCTGGTATTGAAGTGAACGGTTAGGAAGAAACCCAGCAAAGCAATAACATGGTGTAACATACCATGATGCAGGTGGTGTAGCATTATTAGAGTTAATAATTGATGACATTAAATGGAGCTTAGATGGATATTGTTTTTGAAGGTGTGAATAGGGACTTAGGGGCCATATGTTATCTGCTGATTGCGGGGCTCTTCCACCTTGCTTTTTTGATGGATCAGGTATTTGTCACTGTTCTTGTCATTCCGATGTTACAAAGATGTCAATTGTGAATATTGTGGATGAGATGCTCGGATTGCCTCTGATATCACTAACAAAGTGAATATTTTTGGAAACTTCAATAAAATTCCTAGATATTATGAGATGTAGAAAATGTTCATTTTATTTGGGTTTTATTCGTCTAGTAATAATGAAGTAATTTAATATTTATAGCTGAAAATGTTCTCATGATTTATTTTGTACTGTAGAAATTGGTCTGTTGTAGTGTAGAAGGTTTGGCAGCTCACATGATATGCTGGTTGCCTGGGAAGAACCAAATTCTTACTCCACAGCCTTATACTTATACCTGAAAAGTGGCAGTAATACTTTGCCTCTCAAGAATCTGAAGAGCTATACTGCAGGAGTAGGCATATTTTGACATAATGCTTCTCTTTCCATGTTAGGTTACTACTGCACAGGAGGGTCTGGGGTTCCCACACAGTATGACACACCAAGAGGTCACTACACTCTGGAGGGGGCTTACAAACCTGAGCCTTGCCCAGCAGGCCAGTATCAGCCTACAGAACGGTCATCTTCATGTGAAATCTGTCCTCAGAGTTACTACTGTAATGGTACAGGTATCTGGGAGAAGATTCTATGCCCAGCTGGTCACTACTGCCCATCAGGCAGTGAGTTTGCCACACCTTGCCCACCAGGAACTTTCCTCAGAGATGTTGGCATGTAAGTACACAATAGTTTATTGATATGTGATTCACAAATTAAGCATAAATGGTTTTGTTTTGGTCAGCACCTGTGCACATCCTGTCTCCAAGTTTACAGAAAATGGATTTTCCCATATTGGAGTGACTTGCTTCATGTCTTAAATTGGTGCCCATGTGCATGGCATCACGATTGTTGAGGTGTCTGCAGCCAACTTGGCCTTATGAGGCCAAATTCTTTGGTGTTTTTTTTTAAAGAAACTTATGTAAAAACAGAGTCAGTTTTATATTTCTTCCTTGATACTTCCATCCACTCTTCTGTTAATGCCATCTTTTCATTTTGCCCTTTACAAGTAATAGCAGAGTCTTTAAAATAGCCCCAAATGTCACTCATTAATTTACCCAGAGAGGCTAAGATATGACAATGGTATCTCAAGCAAGCTGCAATAGTTACCTAACACTGATCATTAAAGGTGGAATCAGATATTCCAGTGTCCAGAAAATTGACACATTTTACAACATACCACTACCTTGTAAATGGCACTCGTGAAGTAAGGTTTATTCTCCTATCCTGTAGTTGTTAAACTCTTCACACCTGCAGCTAGTCAGGGCTAATCAGATGACAGAGACCTATTTGATCTATCTATAGAAGTGTCTGAGTCAGCTACTAGAGAACTTCGCAGAGACTGTTTACAATAGATTTTCCTGTAAGTGAAGCTTCTTGATTGGATCCCAGTCAGTTGTCAGAAAGATATGTCATAATCTGCAGTATTCTTAGTATGTGTGTAGAAAATTGCATGAACTCTGAAAAGCCATACTTTCAATCTTTTTCTCATACTCTGCAGGTATGAACTCGCTCATTGTCAGCCTTGTGAAGAGGGATATGCTTGTGAGACATATGGCATGGAAGACGCAATTGTGACACCTTGTGATGCTGGCTATTACTGCCTAGAGGGATCCAACACCTCCATTCCTGTGGGGATGTCATATGGGGATGTTTGTCCCCCTGGACATTACTGTCCTGCAGGAACATCCACCTACACTGATACACGATGCCCTAATGGAACTTATAGCAACTTCACAGGTGAGGAATAAGCAGTGGATTTGGATGAAAGAACAAAAATTATCGCTTCTACAAGATAATATTATAATTACATCATTGTCTTTTTTTGACATTGTAAGTCATTAATGTGCCCAAGTGATGCTTGGGACAGAGTTAAGAGAGAGATGATTCTCGAACATTTTTGTTTCTTCACAGGCTTGACGGATGCATCCCAATGTATTGATTGTGACCCAGGTCTTGTGTGTGCTGGTTATGGGTTGACTGAGCCTAATGGTTTGTGTGCTGCAGGCTACTTCTGTCGGAAGGGAGCATACACTGATAAACCTAAGGATGGTGGTGCCACTGGAGACCTTTGTCCCAAAGGTAATAAGCCTGAGATTAAGATACAGTGGAACCCGCTTAAGCGGGACACGCGTGAGACGAATGCCTGGGGAACGGAATTTTTGCTATTTAAATCTATACATGCGAGCGGGACGGCAACCCGCTTAAGTGAGATGACTTGGAGCCAGATTTCCGTAATATACACGCTGTTTTTGACAGGAATGCTGCAAATTGTCACTATCGTACTGTGTCTTAGTGCTTGTTTACCTATGCCCATCAGCTGAAAACCTGAGAGCTACAAAGAAGCTTGTACCGACGGCCCTGATTACTCCCCTTTAAGTTACGTAAGAAGTGATTGACACTACCTTCTCATAGCCTTCTGTCAGGCAGTTGACCCTTCTCGCACACATGGACGAATCAGAGCGGACATCCTAGCCGCTGGTCATTTAACCCGCGCAAGCATTAACGGATCAAGATTAAGTAAGCCCCGCCCCCTGTCAGCCACACTTTATCCTTTCTTCAGCTTAGGCAGTGATTGACACTTACGAGCCTTACCTGGGCTATTGCACAACACTCAGCCAGGGTGTCATTGACAAAGGCATGACCATCATTCGTGTTGCGTAAAGGCTTTTTGACACACGCCGCTCACGTCGCGCTCAGGCCAGATGTGGAGCGAGAAGTGTGACGCTTATCTTTGCTGGTGTTTGCGATCATGTGAATTTGATCCCAAATTGTTTTTGATCACTTGAATGGGGGGCGGCGAACATCTCGACTTCAGAGATGTTAGACCTTTCATATTCTCTCCAGTTTTATTTTAACATGTATTATTTCTTTCCCTCTGGTGTAGACATGTCCCGGTCTTGAAATGAAATTGTTTTTGAATTTTCAAAGGAGAGTGGTGAGAAGGCTTAGGTGCTTCTTTGAAGCCAACCAAAAATCCCGTTCCCCGCAAAGAATGACCAATAATGTGCTTTGCAAGTCTACTGAAAATGCAGTTAGACTGCTATAAGTATATTTTAAACAGTACAGATACAATTTAAATCTGACTCTGTTGTCACACCTCACTAGCAATAAGTAATGATATCCCTTAACTCGGATGAAACGCACAAACTAGCTAAGAAATCACTTAATAATGGATAGTCCGCCTAAGCGGGATGCCCGCTTAAGGGGGACGATTCGTCGGGAACGGAGCCCTCCCGCTTACGCGGGTTCCACTGTATAAAGTTATTAAATACTGAGTATGGTGTTTTGTCTCAGATATCTAGATTTTCAATGACAATAAGTCTAGTGTTAACTCTTTTATGCATTAGGGAACAGTAAACCCTAATTGAGCCAGTATTTTTGACAGTCAATATTCAGACAAGAGCCAACATATTTACCTGGTCATTATAGGCTGTTTTTGACTGATGCATATATTATTCCATTGTTAATGACTCCTGCTTGCTCACAACTAGATGTTATGGTCCAAAATAAATGCATACTTACTATATATATGATCTATAATAAATGCATATTTCCCATGTCATATATTGTCTATAATAAATGCATACTTACTATGTCATACCCTGTCCTGCTTTGTTGTACAGGTTACTACTGTCCTGAGGGAACTGGAGAGCCCAAGCAGTGTGAACCAGGCTCTTTCACTAATGTTACTGGTCTGGATTACTGTTTTGACTGTCCAGCAGGATATTACTGTGTGGATGGGGAGACACCACTTCGATGCCCAAGGGGTCGTTATTGTCCTGGCAATAACACGGCTGCTCAGCCTTACTGCCCTCGAGGAACATACAATCCAGATTTTGGTGAGTCCTTAAAGCAGGGATTGTAACTTTTCTCTAACAGATTGTTATTAATGCACACACACTTGAGTAAAGTAAAATCCACATGAGTAAAACACCTGATTCAGCACTGATAAGTTTCTAGACATAGTTATCTTTAAATCAACTAACATATCTGCTCAGTCGATTTTGGTAGGATTTATGCAAGCAACACAGTGCCATTGTATTTACAAAGTTTTAAAGCATATCTGAGAATGTGGTACAAAAGTGGATATTGCAAGAATATTACAAGCTTATAAAACTGGAGTAGCAAACAACTTTATATTGTATTTTCTTCATTCCTAGGTATGGTGTATGAATCTGACTGTCGGCCATGTTTGGGTGGTTATTATTGTGATGCACTTGGAGCAACAGAATTTGATCCTAGTCTTAACAACACTGGGGTTGGCCTATGCTCACCTGGCTACTATTGTAAATCAGGTACCTACCATAGTTTCTTTAGATGTACAATCTGATAACAACATTATAGTCTTCAGTCCTGTGTCTGCACATGATCGACGTCTGCACACCTGGGCAGTTTCACAGTTAATAATCCATATATTAAAAATTCTTTAGCTATTCTAGAAAGAAAACACCTCATCATCAAATCAAAGCATCTGTATTTAACTCCATCTTCAAAATACAGATTTAGGAGACCTGCAAAAACTTACGCCTTAGTGCACAGACACTGATCATGACATGGTACATGCTTCATGCCTGAGACACAGTACCAGCTATATAATATACAAGTAAATTATATAGACCCGAAAATTTCACATACACACCCATTGACAACATATTCCTTTGAAGAAATTGAAATATTAAATGTAGAGTTGGTTCAGGGAATGAATCTTCAGTTTGGAATATAACGTCTGTTTTGCATTTTGCAGGTGTTAACATCAGTACACCAACTCCAGACACAACAAGTGGTATAGGAGGTCCATGTCCAATCGGTCACTACTGTCCAGAGCAGACAGAGGATCCATATATGTGTCCTAATGGAACATATCGAGATGTAGAAATGGGATCTGATGTGAATGTGGACTGCTTTGCCTGCATTTTGGGCCATTATTGTGGTTCAGAAGGCTTGTCAAATGCTACTGGTCCTTGTGCTCCAGGCTTCTATTGTCTAAGAGGAAACAGTGAAGCTACTCCTACAGGTAAGAAAAAGCTATAGGCTTGTAATCATTTTCAGTGAATCTGTAAATCATTCAGTGTTATTTAACCTCTTGTCACAAGATATTTAAACAGACACAGGTGTTACTTTTAGGGAATTCCAGCACTTTTGAGCTTCCAAAAAGGCTTTGGCAATATGTTTAATTCTTACTTATCTACCGCTAACCTACACTCATAAAAAATTCAGCAAAATTTTACATGCTCATTTGGCACCTCTGCAGACATCTAGTGACGATGTGAAAAACCTAAACCATCACTGAATCATAGATTCACACTACTGGCCGAAGAGTCCGTCTATGGAAGCTTGAATGATTTATCAATAAAAAGTTTCCCATTCCATAGACTGTTGCTGATATTCCACAGAAAGAAATGTCTGTACTGGGAATGATCACTTTATTTTGAAGTTCCAATCATCCTTCACTACGTATATGCCACTCACCTTTCAGTAAAATTTGGCATGATACTGCTGTACAGCCCTTACTGGTCCATTGTTGTATGTAGGAATTTGATGGTTAAGGAGACACATTTCAGGGGTATGTCATGCTCTATATTTTTTAATGTCACCTGTGCAATTATCTTATCACAATGGTGTATCATAAAGAATACCTGTGTTTTTAGGAAGCGATCCAAGTATTGGTGGTCCATGCCCCATCAGCCACTACTGTCCTGAAGGTACCTCATACCCCTTGGAGTGTCCATCTGGCACGTACAATAATGTCACCGGAAGAGATGTGTGTTTTGACTGTCCGGCATCTTATTTCTGTCCTGAGAACATCACAGATTATTCCCTGTATCCTTGCCCTGAAGGGTAAGTTTTTGCATACTTTAAAGCGACAAAGATGTTTCAGACACTGAGCGTCTGATACTCTGTTTTGAGAATGCATACTTAAATTTGTGAGAATTTAGAGAATTGTTGCATATTTTAAAAAATATTTTTGATAACTTTAGTTAACCTGAAATAAACATCAAACTATAGATATTCTGATAGAGGATACGCCAGAGCATATCATGAGATGCTAGCGTTTCCTTCAGGTGTTGCTGAAACATCTATCAAATTTGACCATCTTCTTTATGGTTTATCACACTTAAAGGGTTAACCACTAGTGGCTTGCAATGAAAGTTATGAAATCTAATTGTAGCTGTACATTATTGTCCAGTTTATTTGGATTTTTCTTTCGTTACATATTAAATACCAAAGCATGAAGCTGTACATTATAGATAGGAGTAAAGTAAGAGTACATTGCAGTTTATGTTTTTCTCCTACTGTCTGCATTTCTGCTCAGGCACTACTGTCTAGTAGGAACAACTGGTGCAAATGAATTCCCATGTCCCAAGGGCACATTCCGTAACCTGACCAGAGGAGTGAGTGAGCTTGATTGCTTCCCTTGTACTCCAGGGATGTACTGTGGCAGTGAGGGCCTAAGTCTGCCAACTGATGAGTGTGATGAGGGTAAGGAACTGGTTGTTTTCATTATTGATGCTAGCACTGCTTGAACAGGCTTATGTAAAATACAGTCGGCTCCACTTAATCGCCCTTCCTCAGGATCACTGAAAAAGAGGGCGATTAAGCGGAGAAGCGATTAAGCGGAGAAGGTAATTTTGGCGATATTTTTGGTCAATGGGGTTAAATTTCTTTGATGTCGTGGTTTGATATCGTGCACTGACACCTTCTCGTCGCCAGATTCCGGACAAACTCGAGTCTGATGGTATTGTAGCACACAAAATGTTTTATCTCCGCGGTCTCTCTCATTGGCCACCTCGCAGTAGCCCAGCAACCAATAAGGAGTAGGATGGCACGGTCAGGATAGACCTTTCATCCACATGACACGTTCTCTGATCTAACCGAAATCCACCAGACAGGCGCAATCAAGGCGTGGGAGGAGGAGACTATACAGCTTTTGGCGCATTAGCATTATTGGACGGGCAAAGGCAGTGATGCGTAGTATGGGACGAAGGGGAACAAACAAGGGGAGGGTAAGGTGGAGAGGGAAAGGCTTATCACACCTATTTCGCGGTGGCAGCTGTCACTCAGTCAACTGGTTTGCCATCCGTCACGCAGTTAAACCGTCTGTGTACATTATTTGTTTGTCAACTGTAACCCTTCAACTGCTGATCTTTGAATTCATGGGTGCTGAAGAGTGGTCGATTGTCCGGAGTGAGAGGCGATTATCCAGTGACTTTTATATAGCAAAAATTCGGTTCCCTGGGAAACGAGGCGATTAAGCGGAGGGCGATTAAGCGGAGTAGACTGTATTATTATTTGGCTCTTGCTCTCTTGTAGAGTCATGCTGTCATAGATAGGAAAGTAATTCTGTAATTCTCTAAAATATTGGAAACTAATTCATGTTAAACAATGTGCCCACCCTCTATCTCTTTGGATCTTACCTAAAGTTTGGGGCATTCCCTGTCTGGAAACAAGCTGTATATAGAGCCCAAGGTGGGCATGCCCCATGTACATATAGTGAACCAGTTCATCTCCAGTTGTTTTTCACTGTTTTTATTATTTATGGGAATGACTTTGGGAAGGTAAGCTGCTAATTAAATGAGAGTATCTAAATAATGACACAATGATTACAGATAATATTTCATGTGTGTGCAGAGATACAAATTATATGAAGGATGCCAAATTTCATGAAGTATGGCAGTATGGTCCTCTAGATACTTGCAGGTCATTTCAGTCTAGCAGCTTGCGCATCTCGTCAAAAGGAGTGGTGTACAAACTGTAGAGAGCTACAATTTAATTACATTTCTTTATGCTGAATACTGTTATCTTTTTGAAACATTTCACAAAAATATTCTCACTCCTCTAATGGTGGTCGGGTAATTGTGAAAATGAGTTGCTTATTATCACAAAAAAACAACTCTTTCAGTAAATAAAGGATATCTTTATTAAGACTTGAAAATGTGATGATTGTTGAAGACAACTTAAAGAGCCTTTTTTTTTTAAAGAATGTGTGTGTTATATATTACACGAGGATGGAGTCAACCACGTAACAAATTCTACTTGACACGGCAGTGAGAGAGAGAGAAAGAGAGAGATAGAGAAAGAAGGGTGGGGGTGCCCCCCCTGACACATCAATTCATATATTTTGCCCACCCAGCTGTCAAAGGCACGAGCCACCCCTGGCACTTTTAGCCTTTCTATGCAGTTTTCCTTTTCTGCTGTATGTTCTATTTAGGCACGTAATATGCTTTTGTTTTAAATAATAACGGGGCATTCCTATGTGTGTTTAGGATACTTCTGTGTGCTGAGTGCATGGTCAGCCACACCATCTGAGTATGACAACTTCACATCTGGTGACTGTCTGTGTCCCAGCAACGTGACTGGTGGACAGTGTCAGCCAGGTTATTACTGCCCAAGGGGATCCAGCGAGCCAACTCCATGTACTGAAGGAAACTACTGTGCCACACCTGGTGAGTGGAGTTTAAAGTTGAGAGAGTGTTTCATTAGTATAGATCTGTGTTTGACTTCATTAGCTCCTATAACATCAGAGTTGGATTTAGTTGCTTAACTTCTATTTGTGCATGATGCAAAAGTTGACTTTATTCATCACACCCTGTCAAGCCCAGAGAAGCAAATAATAGACTAGACCATCTGGTTTCAAGACTTCCAGCTGGCAAGCAACACAGCAAGACAATAATATGGCATAATGCACTGGTGCTGCTGGGTCAACTTGAGTGATGGAACTTTAGTGTTGTGAGAATGTGATTTGGAAGTGACCATCAGCTTATCCACATGTCTACAGATAATGGTACAAGAATGAATGTAGAGATAATCTTATAATGATTAATGCTATTATCATGACAAGTGCTGTGATGTCAACACATTTACAAAGCTTAGAGAAGAGAACATGCGGCTGGGGAGGAATGATACCAATAACTGGTCATCGGATTATTTAGGTAGATAGAATGTGCAGCTGTCGAAACTTTATTGCAGCATCTGCTTTTGACAATTTCATTGTTTTTCAGGTCTTCATACTGTCACTGGACAGTGCAAGGCAGGTTATTATTGTGACAGAGGTGCCAGCATAGAAGACCCAACTGATGGTATCACTGGTGACATTTGTCCGCCTGGACGATACTGTGGTAAATCTTAATGTAACCAGGTGGTGAGGCACCTTGTATTCAGTGTCATTAAGAGGGGGTGGGAGGGAGGGAGGGAGTGGACAAGTGAGCTTGAAATGTTAATATCTGGAAAGTGTGCCACTAGGAATTTTCCCAAATTACTGTAAAAGATCAATTTTGAGAAGAGAGGCTTTAAAACCTGACGCTACAAAATTTCTTGTCCCCATTAAACTCGTGTTCTCTCATCTTGCAAGTTGACCATGTTATCACTGCAGCACAAGGATGCTAACTTTACAAAATTTTAATCATGAAGACTTACTGCCTGAATTTTGTTTCTCAACATTCATGTTTAGGCCTAGTGTTCAGATATGAATATTACAAACTCTCCAGCTGCTTACATTAATATCATAGGATCTACAGTTCTAATAGTATCTGCAGTTTTGCAGACGAAGGAGCCTGTTTGGTGTGCAGAAGTTGTCTCTTATTTTAAAAGTGAGGCTTCTGCATCTTCTATTTTGGCTCATTTGTTAGAGATTTAACATGCAGTAGTGGTTGACCTGTCTTAAATCCTGCAAGTGTTGTAGAGTATGAAATCTAAACAATAGAGAAAAAAAAGGAATTTAATTTGAGCAGTGAAAGGCTTAGGATAGCTGCAAATCACATCACTAGTGGAAGAACTAGCATCAGAGTTTCATGCTGGATCCTTTGTTAGGAGAGGGAACATATATGGGTTTGTCTCAAGTGCAAGGAATGCAGTTTGCCCACCAAGTAACCCAAGTACTTAAAATAACTGCCTCTGAAATTTGATTTTCATATATTCCATTGTATGATGATTCGTTGATTTTGTTCTCTCCAGGCACAGGAACTGGTGTGGATCAACCTCGTTGTCCTCTTGGAACATTCTCAAACAGGACAGGAAATGAGGTGGTGTCAGACTGCACAAACTGCACACAAGGCTATTATTGTGGATCTCCAGGCCTCACAGAGCCCACTGGGAAGTGTTCAGAAGGTATCAATTCGAAAGGATATCAAGTCAACCTATATCTTTGATTTTCTCTTACGAACCAGTTCATGGCAATGGGATGTCATAGATGTCTGAAATAGGCATACAGTCACTATTAAGCAATGGCTTGAAGCATTGAACAGTGTAAATCTGTAAAATTGATGGACCATTAAAGCACTTCCATACAAGTACAAAACATTTAATTGCCTCAACTCAGACAGATTTACTTTTTATATATCAGATACTAAACATTTTTGTGTTAATTTTCTTTACCATGCTGTGGTATGATTGAATTCAAACTAGTGAAATGTCTCACCATAACTCTTCTCTCCTTTTATAATCTGGATGGGCATTTAACTTAGTGCCTTGTGTCTTATGGTTAGAGATGCTTTACTGATTCACAGAGCAAAATTAAATCATGTATAGACAGATGCACTCATTCACTGCATCTCTGTTTCAGGCTATTACTGCCCCACTGGCCAAGACATGGCAACACCTTTCATTTGTCAGGCAGGGTATTACTGTCCAGAGGGAAGTCATGAACAGATCCACTGTCCATCTGGAACCTACCAGGATCAGACTGGACAAGGCAGCTGCAAGACATGCCCAGCAGGTAGGTTTTCTTCTTTATTCATGACCTGGTTGTCTCGTTCAAGATATTTCTTGCAGCCAGTCACAATGAGGCAAGTCACTTTTTGGCTAAATCAAGTTATTGACCTAACATGGAAGCTTCATTTGTTTACTTTTAATATGTGAAAGGCCCAAGAGATAGTTGTTTGAGTGGCAAGGAGGCACCACATGCAGTAAAAAAATTCGGAGGATTTCATGATTGAAGGACAATTTTATACCATATAATTCACTTAGTATACTTCATATAAACTCAAATTTATCCACAGTTACTGACCATTTGCCAATAAATTCATTCTTTTTGCGTATGAAAATTCTATTGCTCTCAATTTCTGCAACAGGCAAAAATTTTGTATCAGATGGCCCAAATTACCCTCAGAGCCCGGTGTCTCAAGTTTCTTGTTTAGTGACATAAACCTCATCTTCACTAGGCGCAAGATATATGTTTGTTTTTAAATTTCCTAAGCTTCACACCCCCCTCCAAGTTTCCTGTAACTAGATCTCTGAGATCCCAGCAACTCCTAATCTGTGATGTGGTAATATGCTCCGCATAGATGGCTACAGGATATAGCCATCACACAGTTCCATCAGTTTACTGGTGTTATGTGTTCAAAGAATCTGTGAAATTTGACTCTCCTCATTGAACAATTGAATAATGAAGAGGGAAATGGCAGGAAAATTTGTTCACCTCTTTCAGTCTTCGCTTGTGTTCTTTGTCTTCTTCATGCCTCATTTTCTTCTTTTTGTTCATGCCCTACCCCTATCATTTCCTACTTTTAAGTGACCGGATCTAGGTTATACACTTCTTATATTTAAGATACCAGGCATCTGCACAGCATCATGCTGCCTGATTTTAAGAGAATAAAGAACTTTGTTCTTCATTGCAGTGCGATTAGTGTTTTCTTTCTTCTTTCATTCTTTTCACGTCATTGCAGAGAATTATATTTCTTCATGCACACAGATGCTGTATATCGAATGTTCCTGCATTTATTCCTACATCTTTTTAGGCTACTACTGTGACAGTAATGATAACCTAGACTCCTACTTGAGCTATCTGTGCCCTGAAGGCCACTACTGCCCCAATGGAACCAGATATTCAACAGAATATCCATGCCCAGCAGGAAGCTACAATCCTTATACACAGATGAAAGATGTGTTAGAGTGTACATCATGTGACCCAGGGAAATATTGTGATGCTCCTGGCCTTACTAACTATACTGGTATGTAACAGCAAAGAGAAACAAACCATTCATGTGAACACTTCACCACTCCACACAGCTGTAATTACCAGGTTTTCATTCAGTTCATGCTGTGGAAATTGTTACAGTATTTACAAAGCAATTTCTTATGAGAAACACTAAAATCTCTCAGTCCCTTTAAGTGTTGTTACTTGGCTGTCTTGTTAGATTCTGTAATGAGAGGTTGTATTCATGTGAACAGAACTTTTTTTTGCATGATCTTAGATAAAACTGACAGGAACTTAGTCTTACTGGTTAGGATAAATAAGAGAGTAATAGTTCTGAATTTGAATTGATAACCGAATCATTTTCACCTCTTATCTTATTGTATGGTAAACATTCTTCGATCCCATAGGTGACTGCTCAGCTCGCTATTGGTGCATAAATGGGTCCTCTTCAGCCACTCCCATTGATGGAGTTACAGGTGACCATTGTCCGGTGGGCCATTATTGTACCAGGGGCACTCCAGATCCCACTCCTTGCCCCACTGGCACTTGGTCTGACAGCCAGAGTTTGGGACTGGAGGCAGAGTGTACGGATTGCACTGGAGGGTAAGGATATTGTCTTCTAATGTGTATATCTTCATTTTGCTTTCATCATTTTTTTTTCTGTCATTAACTGCTACTGTTTATGAAAGAGATGACTACCTCTTACAGTCTGTTATGTCTTATCAGTATGTGCAAGAAGTGATATGTTGGCAACATAATTGTAATGCATGTAAATTTCTGTCAACACTAGTAGCACTAAGCACCTGTGATCCATGCAACACCTTCACCATAGGACCTAGTATTGGCTGTGTTATCGTTTCGCCTTGAAAATTGCCACTCAGCTGGTTATGAGGCAGCTGCACAAGTTCGACACTAGGGTCACCATCAACATGCAAAAAAATCCCACATTCTTTTAAAGAGGTAGCATATCAGTGAAAGCAGATTCAGTTCTCACTTCATGAGGGTTAATGTCTTTGGTTGAAATGCTTAAGTGCACTATGTCTTACTGGTCAATATGTTTGTTGTCCATAGGTATTACTGCAATGGCACAGGGCTAACAACTCCATCTGGCCCTTGCTCTCCTGGCTTTTATTGTAGCAGCGGATCAATAACTCCAGTACCGGATGATGGTGGAAGCACTGGTGCTCCATGCACGGTTGGCCATTACTGCCCAGAGGCCACAGCAGTGCCCATCCCTTGTGCACATGGGACATATATGAATGAAACAGGGGCCGCCTCATGCTGGAACTGCACTCCAGGGTGAGATATTGTTACGATATATAAATGTTGAACAGAACCCACAGGCAGTGATCTCCATAGGCCATGAATCACCATAAGGGTCTCTGAATGGGAGATTTTGAGAAAAAAAGGGTCACTATTTCCAGAATAACAAATAAAAGATGCTGGAAGTTTAATTGTCATATTCATCCCATTCTTTGTCAATAGTTACTGTTAGTTCCCATGGTTTATGTATAATTTGTGTTCAAGTTGCCTTGTTTTATCTGCCATCAGGTACTATTGTGTATCAGCTGTAGAGCCAGAATTATGCCCACCTGGCTTTTACTGTCCTGAAGGAACCGGTCTTGTGTGGCAGTCATGTCCCACTGGCACATTTAGCATTGCAGTTGGTCTTTATGAGGAAGGCCAGTGTACACAGTGTACTGGAGGATATTACTGTTCCCAGCCTAATGCCACATCTATCACTGGACCTTGTGATGCTGGCTACTTCTGTACTTTGGGTTCTGATACATCCATGCCTGATGTTGGGAACAAGGGAACAGCAGGACCATGTCCAACTGGCCATTATTGTCAGGCAAATACAGTCACACCAGAGCCTTGCCCTCTTGGAACCTACAACAATGACACTAAGGTATGTGGACTGAGAGTTCCTGGTTTCCTCATATAGTGAGTTTTTAATCAGTTATGGAATTTAGCACAAACTGTACTATCTCAAGAGTAAATGATTTGTTTGTTTGGGTTAGGGTTTTATGGCATGTCAGCATGATTACAATTATATTGCACCTTTCTGGTCGTAAAATTAAATTACTTGGTAGAATTTTCTTATCAATTTTGCTGAGACAGCGGCCACTAGTTCAATCCTCCTATGATCATTTTTTGTCCTTATCCAAGAAGACTAGGCCCCGGCTCCCCTACTCTTAAAGCCAGAGTGTGACTGCCCTATAGGATATAATCATTTTGACTGATGTCACTGTCACAGAACACACACCCATACAAGAATAACAAGACATGAAATTTTTACATTATCTAAAGACTATAGGATAAGAAGTTTAGGTATAAATTGTCTTATTAAGTCAGTGTTACCATGTCTTATTGAATCCTGCACTTTTGAGAAAATAACTGCTTTTTTATATTTTTTTACGCCTGTTGATAGTATTCACTGTGAGCAATCTTCTATATCTAGCTTTCATCTAAAATATTTACTTTGGTTCAGCTTTGTGTTTTAGTGCTTTATAGCAGCCTTCATATTCTGCAGTATTCATAAATGGAGTAAGATGTATCATATTTATGTTTTGCTGTCAGGTTGTTCAATTTCAGTAACAGAATTATTGTCATAATTTTAGTTCTGAGCGCGCTTTTTAAGAGAATCCATATCAGTTGGAGGCCACATTTTCAGTCTGTGGTTCTGTTTTCATGTTCAGGCAACAGCACTGTCAGGATGTGAGACTTGCTCATATGGGAAATACTGTGGTGAGACAGGTTTAACAGAACCATCTGGTGACTGCTGGGCTGGTTTCTACTGTCTTCAGGGAGCCGAAGTCCCAAATAACCCAGTAGAAGATTCCACAGGTAGGAGATAGCACTTGTTGATGAACATTGTCACACACTGACTCAGCCACGCGACAGGAAAACCTTATACTTAATTTGCATTCATACATGTATTAATTACTTTCAACCATGTTATGCTCTGGTTTACTAGTTACTGACCCCAGTCTTGTATCTGGTCCGCTCTTAAGCAATTAAATAATTCCGCGTACTTACCCTATGGACAGCTCATAGGTGGTGAAGTTTTGGGTATTATTGACTCCGGCCGCCCTCGCAGGGATTCGCTTTACAAAAATACTTGTCTCAGCCGCTCAATAGGTATTTCACCTCAAAGATTATTGCAGGCAGCTGTTCAATGTCATTGGGATGAGCACGTCAATATTCAAATAGGTGATGAGCACGTCAATATTCGTATAGGTA
>JAWQUT010000113.1:810562-823116 GCA_033807755.1 Ellobium chinense
CTGATGGGACTATCTCCCGAGCCCGGGATCCACAGGCTTCGGGCCCTCCGCAACGCCGCTGGTGGGATAGGGGTGAGTTGAGCCGCGACGGTGCGTCAAAGTCTGGCTCGGGGAAGCCCCTCTCCGCCTACTCTGAGGCCGGTTCGGGTCGTCTTGGACATCGTTCAGTCAGGGCCTCCAGTCCCCAGTGAGTTGCGACTTAACGAGGCTAGCATCTGAGCGCCCAGCCTGGAAACCACTGGAAATATAATTTGCCATTATACATCTATTCGTTAGAGGTCGCCCGTCATGGGGAAACAGCCTGTCACGTAGCGATTGCACTGATAGTATATAATTAATATGTACATCACGATAACAATAGTTACAATAAGTTTAGCATTCACAATATCATCCCTATCTGCCTTGCGCTACATATGATACTGAGCGCAACAGGAAAACCTTATACTTAATTTGCATTCATACATGTATTAATTTACTTTCAACCATGTTATGCTCTGGTTTACTAGTTACTGACCCCAGTCTTGTATCTGGTCCGCTCTGAAGCAATTAAATAATTCCACGTACTTACCCTATGGACAACTGATAGGTGGTGAAGTTTTGGGTATTATTGACTCCGGCTGCCCTCGCAGGGATTCGCTTTACAAAAATGCTTGTCTCAGCCGCTCATTAGGTATTTCACCTCAAAGATTATTGCAGGCAGTTGTTCAATGTCATTGGGATGAGCACGTCAATATTCAAATAGGTGATGAGCACGTCAATATTCGTATAGGTATTTCACCTCAAAGATTATTGCAGGCAGTTGTTCAATGTCATTGGGATGAGCACGTCAGTATTCAAATAGGTGATGAGCACGTCAATATTCGTATAGGTAGTAGGACCTGCCGGCCTGGAGTCTAAAGAGCAAATGAGTCTCACCTACTCGTCGCTTGTTTAATCATAAAAGGATAAAAGAAAGGAAGATAACTCCCCGTTCACGGGGCTGCAGAGTTTCGACCGCCCGTTGTGAGTTGATTTCGTGCTCAGGTCTTCATGCTGCGTGACAAACATACCTGTACAAACATTTGTTGATGAATAAAGATTTACTTTCAAGAAAAGAGAGAATTAAAGCCTTGTTACCAGGGGATTTTATTTTGACACAGTCCATTGCATATTTCAGTGAATGTAGTTGTATTTTATTTTTTGTAGGTGGCCCCTGCCCTGTGGGACATTATTGTCCAAATGGAACATCATATCCTCTGGGCTGTCCACCTGGCTCTTACAGTCCAACCACTGGCTTGGCCTCCTGCATTACTTGTCCAGCAGGCTATTACTGCCCACTCAACTCAACAGATTACCTAGGCAATGACTGTCCAGTTGGGCACTACTGTCCAGCTGGCACAACATACTCCACAGAGTACCCATGTGAGAGGGGAAGCTATAATGCTTTCACAGGTAAGTAACAGCATGGACATTTATCTGCAGTTAATGTGTCAGGGATAAAATTTAGCTGAAGTAAATTGGTGATGGCTGGCGCAGTGGAATTGAAACAGAAATTTAGGATATTTTGGCGATTAAATTAATGCACTGATTTATTTTGTAAAGTATTCCACAGTTGGTTGTTGATTCAGAGTGCCAATCTCACATTTTAGGGTGTTTCTGCAATTGTCTTCACCAACTGTGCATAATGTTGGTTTTGTTGGTTTTTTTCAAGAGAATTGTTCTTCAATGCATTATTTTTATTTGTTGCCAGGTCAGCAAAAAGAAGATGACTGTGTGCCATGTGATCCAGGCAAGTTTTGCCCAAGCACAGGAATGTCAGCTACAGGAGGAGACTGTGCAGAGGGCTGGTATTGTGTACGGGGATCATGGTCAGACATGCCTACAGATATTGCTAACTACAGCGTTCCATCATGTTACTGTCCTGTCAACTCCACTGGTGGTCAGTGCCAGCCTGGCCAGTACTGTCCAAGTGGCTCATCAGAACCACTAGATTGTCCACCAGGTGAGATTCATTTACTCAGTTGTAAAGATTCATCATCTCATGGGTGTCTTCAGCATTTTATTGCTAGTTGCCTGATGAGCCAAACTCTCTATTACAGTGTAAGTGTCTGGACAATATGAGGTGATATCCCTTATGATGAACCTTTCTCTACAAGACAGCACCATTGTTTCTGTTTTCTTTATTGCCTCACATGGACATCTTGTTGGTATAGCTGAACTGTGGCAAATGGATCCTTGTTCACACAGAATGTTTCTGATCTAAGTTAAAGATCACTACCCCACGATCTGTTTTTCCTTTTGTTTTTTTTGCTTCAGATTGAGAGCCAGTATGGTTTTTTTTGTTGCAGTGATTCAAGGAGTAGGGAGATAAATAAGATAAAAAACTGATATCAAGTTACATGTAACATCTAATGAGTGAATGAGAGCGAGTATGTTAAATTTTGTTGCAGTGATTCAAGGAGTAGGGAGATAAATAAGATAAAAAACTGGTTACATGTAACATCTAATGAGTGAATTGCCCTGCCCTTTAGAGTGTCAGAAAGTCCAAGGGCAGAAACTTGCTAGTCTCCAAGTAAAAGAGCTTCCTATCAATACCTAATGGGTGAAGAAAAATGTAAGTAAAAGGTGAATGAATGATCTAGGTTTTTGATTATAATACATCGTGACATGCTACTGTAGTCAATCATAACAAAATGTGTCATAAGAATCTCTACCCATTTTAATAGTGCAAATACTGTATAATGTGTCTCATTACTGCAGGTTACTACTGCGACATTTCTGGACTTGCAAATGCTACTGGTCAATGTGACCCAGGCTCTTTCTGCTCATCTGGTGCTAGTGTGAGCAGCCCCACAGATGGTGTCACAGGTGACCTTTGTCCCAGGGGTTATTACTGTCCTCAAGGAACTGGATCACCTATGCCTTGCCCACCTTCCTATTACAGCAATGCCACAGGCAATGTAGATCTGGCAGGGTGTTTAGAGTGCATTCCAGGTAAGAGTGGCAGAAACTTCTTTAGGTAGAAAGCAACAGTTGGGATCAAGTTGTGATGTCAGTTATGAGATAAGCTATAACTGTGTTTCAAGTGAATTCATTATACTGGAATTAATACTTTTACTCATGTCACTGGGTATGATCTGGAGCACTGGGTGTTTAAAAAATGTATATCACTTAGTAATATTACAAGCACCACATACATTATTTCAGTTCCTCCTCATCTTCTTTTGATTCCTTTTCTGTGAACTTATGAATAATCTAATCAGGTTTAGCCAACTTGAAAACATGTGACATTTTACTTCCTTATGTAATATACATGTCTTAGCAATGGGAAGTTACTGAGTAATGTAAGGTTTCACCTAGTCCTAAATTGATATGCTTATCAAATGTTGTCATTCCTGAATGAAATCTTATAACATTATACCAGGTTTGGATGAAGCCATTGGGTATAAAAAATGGCCATTTATGCATGAATGGCATCTGAAAAATTTTGAAACATGCAGAATATAGATCATATATGAATCTCAATATTTTATATATTTTCAGTATGTTTCATGGACTGATCAAATATGTTGGGTTTTTTTTCAGGATACTATTGTGATGACTATGGCCTGTATGAAGCTAAGGGCCCTTGTGCTGCTGGATACTACTGTCCTGGTGGACAGAATACAAGTAGCCCAGCTGAATACATCTGTACACCAGGTCACATGTGTCCAAGAGGCAGTGCTGACCAGGTGTCTTGCCCACCGGGGACCTATCAAGATGGATTTGGACAGGTACAATATCACAGTTTCAGTTAACTTCTATTCTGAAACCATCAGACTACTTGGTTGTTGCTGTTTGATACATACATTAGTGTATGCGCTATGCGGTGGTGTGTAAATAGGTGTTTAGTTATTCATGTTCATATTATACATAAGTTTTGTAGCTGATTTGTCAGAATAGAGTAAAACTTCACATTGTTCAGCCACAGTTGGAAGTGCAAAAATAATAGCAGCATTCTCCACATTGCTTAACCTTGTATGGCCCATCGTTCAGCTGAATTCAAACTTCAAACACTTTTATCACTCGCTCTCATTTTCTGCCACCTCTATCACCACCCACTCTTTAGTTAAATTTTATCCTCCTTGCTGAGTCAAGGAAACTAGAGTTTGTTGCATCTGACATTCAAGACATGATAAAAGTGTATTTCAGTTGTTGGCTGGTTTGAATTTCAGTTTGCCTGTCCAGTCGTTTGCTGAAGGGCTGCAGGACATGAGTAGAGGAGTGTTATATTTTCTGAAAATCTGACAGAGAATTGTAATTCAAGAGATGCTGACACTGGTATAGCCGTATGGTATCAGAATGATCAGATGGCATTAGGCACAGTTATGTAATAACTTGACGTAATCAGCCAATGCAGTTAAGTGCACAAGACATACTGGAAGCATTGTGTTACAAAGTATCAGTATAATACATGGCTTTGTTTCTACAGGAAAGTTGCAAAGAATGTCCTGAAGGCTACTATTGTGATGGAACCCTACAGAATGACACAGTCTGCTCTCATGGAGTCCAGAATCCTGTGTCTTGTCCCCCTGGTTTCTACTGCCCGAATGGAACACACTTCTCCACAGAGTATGGATGTCCAAATGGCACTTACTCATCTCAGTACAACCTCAAGTCAGCTGATGAATGTACACTGTGTCCTGGTGGAATGTTCTGTGATGTAGAAGGTGGGAACAGGCTGGTTGTGCAGTACATTTTAACCCTTTCACATTTTTAGTAGTCACATATCACCCCTATCATTACACTCTTACAGTCATCGTACAAAGCCAGACCTGCCTCCCTTGTTGTTGTTTTTTTCACTTCCTGCATCTGTCACAGAATGTTATCAAGAATGCATGTTTAAAGTGCTTTATGTTCCTTTTGCTAAGATTTCAGTGTACCTTGTGTTACCTAATTGTAAGTGTTAAAGGATTATGTTTCAAAACAAAAGCAGTGATGTCAGGCTAAATGTGGAGAAGGGAAAATCAAGGGTAGAATGGTTAAGGAAATCAGTGTAAGAATTGAGGTACTGCATCATGATGATGGATAACATTAAAGTAACCTGATGTTAATAGAATATATGATGGAGAAATAACATTTTGACAGTTGCCCTGCTAATATTGTCCTGCTCAACAGTCTATGGCCAGTTACCATAGATAATTCTGAGTCTGTTAAGGAGCTGGTTTGGTAGAGGCTGGTGTAGGTCATTCTTTGTTATGTTGATGTGTAATGTAGTCCTTAAGGCAGTCCAAGCTCTCTTAGTAACCAAGTATTAGCATTACAAGTTTGCAGATTCATATTCAGAAAAAGGCCTGTGCATCTATTATGTTGGATTAGCACTGATGGTTTTTACTTATTTTCCACATAGTCAGAAGTATCGGTTTTAAATTGTTGCAAAGGCAGGAAAGTAGTGCTGAAGTCAAGGTGGACTGCAAGTTGTGATCTTAAGGTCTCATGTGGTATAACAGTAGACTGTAAGGTGGTGAAATGATCCGTGATGTAGAAATTTATAATAACCTTCTGACCATCCTACTTCTCAGGCCTGTCATCTCCAGCTGGCCAGTGTTCTGCTGGATATTATTGTACCTTGGGTTCCTCAAGCCCCACTCCAATTGATGGAGTGAC
This sequence comes from Ellobium chinense, assembly GCA_033807755.1. Classification (NCBI taxonomy): domain Eukaryota; kingdom Metazoa; phylum Mollusca; class Gastropoda; order Ellobiida; family Ellobiidae; genus Ellobium; species Ellobium chinense. The sequence goes on from JAWQUT010000113.1 coordinate 816,188, forward strand.
AGGAGACATATGTGAGCCAGGAGGTTATTGTCCTGCTGGTTCCAATGTTACAGTGTTGTGTCCTGCAGGAACTTATAGTGGAATGTATGGTAAGTAAGGCTGTGATAGCATGGATAATCAGAGAAGGATGTCAGATTTTACCCACACCTTTCAGATTTCTGTCTTAGAGCTAAATTTCAAAATTGTTCACTAAGACCTCTTTACTCTCATTCATTTTGTTAGTTTGTTTCTGTTTGAAGAAAATAAAGCTGCATGTAACATTTGACAAGTAAGTGTACTCACTAAATCTCAGAATTAAGCAGCACATGCACATTATCATATCATTGGAGCATATTGTCCTTGTGCTTCAGATAGGCATTTTTGTAATAAGGGCACCATGTTGTTTATGAGATCAAGGCCCATGTTGACTGTTCAAAACTATAAATGCTCCAGTATTTTCATGCCAGAATTGCAGTTGCCAAGATAGACACTGACATTTTTTGCTTTGCCTAAAAGTTTATTTCCCCATTCTCTCATGGGTGTGAAAAAATGACGTACACCATTTTCAAAGCGAAGTGAAATCAACAATGGGTGTACATCTGATGTAATAAGTATGGCATATATAACTATCTTCTGAGAAGTTGTAGAATTCTAGGCTCATAAACCTCTAGTAGTATTTACGTCTGATATTTAAAGGATCAACCTTCAAAAGGCCATCAGGGCAGTATTGTTTTCATAACTTTCTAACACCCTTTCAGGACTCGAACAGGAGAGTGAGTGTGCAGGATGTGAACCAGGCCAGTACTGCCCAGTACCTGGTCTCACTTCTCCCCAAGGTAACTGCTCTGCTCGCTACTACTGCAGTGGAAATGCCACCAGCAGTGCCCCAACTGATGGAGTAACTGGGAACCAGTGTCCTGTTGGGTTTTATTGTCCAGAGGGAAGTGGACAGCCTGTACCTTGTTATGATGGAACATTTACAGACACAGAGCTGAATGATGAATGTTTGCCATGTACACCAGGCCACTACTGTGTTAACGGGCAGACTCCCCCTGTGTCATGTCCAGCTGGCTATTACTGCCCTGAGGGTAAGTCAGAGATATCTTTCTCAGACTGTTGAGTTTTGTATTCCAGGAATCAAAAGCTAACCTCTGATTTTAGGAGACACAAACACAATGTTCGTTTGGCAGATGATATTTGCGTCTTTAATTTTGTAATACAGAAAAATGAACAAGGGTTTTATTTTAACTGGATAAAAGACGGTTTTATAATTTGATAAATAAACATGTATATGATTAGACCTTACTCTCTGCAGTTTCGAAGACAATCATTGCAGTCCAAAACTTGGAACTTAAACTGATAATTTGTTATTTTATTATTCAGTTAGTTTAGAGGATTCATCTACATATATCATTTCAAATGAATTCTATGTTATTTCACAGGCACAGGTCTGGTGTGGCAAGCCTGCCCTGCTGGTACTTTCAGTTCAAACACAGGACTTTCAAATGTGACAGAATGCACCCAGTGCACAGGTGGTTTCTACTGTGAACTATCTAACCTCACAGCAGTCTCAGGGCCATGTGATGCTGGATTCTTTTGTAGGAGTGGCTCAGACAGTGCTCAGCCCTCAGGCTTAGGGACTGGGGATGCAGGTAGTAGCAGCTTCACTTGCATAATGTTAACCAATTCGCTTGCACAATATCAATATCACAATGAAAGATGATATTATACAGTATGATCTCACAAACTCAAATCCCCAAGAGAGATTTGAGGTGTTCTAGCTGGCTCATGATCAGATTTTTTTTAAATAGAAGATGAGGCATTTCGAGTGCATTGATTAAATAGAAGATGAGGCACTTCGAGTGCATTGATTCCTTTGTTCAAAATATTAAGATCTTAGTGCAAGTACTACAAGAGCAGGGGTGCATTGCTCAGCTTTTTAATTATCTCTGCTAAGATATGCAAATTAGATGAGTGTGGTGATCAAATATTGAGGATGGTATGGCAGAAGTGGGAGCTCTAAGCAGTTATTTCTAGCAGAAATGCTATATTCTCTACCACCGTTTCTGGGTGATCTCCATTATCAGTGAAAGCAAAACTGATCACAGAAACATGAAGCAGTAGAAGATAATTATGTCAGCAAAAAGTACTCAGAAAAAGGTATTGTAGGTGACCCAAAATATTGTTAATTTCTTTCCACTTTAGAAAGCCCCTGACTTTATTGTAAAGTGTATTTACATTACCTCCTTTTCTGTGTTTCTCATGTGATTGCCAGTGAGAATGTAATATGGACCGCCATTGTTGAGGAGCTTCACTGCTACCTTCTGAGTTGTGGGGAGAGATTGTCCAACCCATTCCTTTCTAGCATTTGCCCATCTTTTAAGCAACCTGCACAGGAAGTCCACGCTTCACCCACTTTCCCTTATGTTGTAGATGTTACATGCACAATCTCACATACAACTAGATGGATCTGGCATCTATAATATTGCTTTCAAATTTTGCAGTCAAAACTTCAAAAGGTCGGACCTATCAGTTTGTGAAATATTTTATGTTTTCAGATTTAGCATGATGTCACATCCAGTTCTGCTTTTATTTTCAAGCTGTTTTGCTACTTTCAGGCTTAACAATGTGAGACATGATGCATAGTGCAGAGTCTCAAATGTGGAAGGATTTTGTAAAAATATCAGAAGTAAGAGGCCTTGCAGGTCTTTCTCTTTTCTATTTTTTTGAGTTGATGTGATCTTTGTTTTGAATGCAGGTGTGTGTCCAGTGGGTCACTACTGTGTTCAGCAAACTCAGGAGCCCGAGCCTTGTCCTGCTGGAACCTTCAACAATCGAACATCACTCATGAGTGAAAATGAGTGTCAACCATGTCTACCAGGACACTACTGCCCAGTGCCAGGTCTGGACTACCCAGCTGGACCCTGTGATCCTGGTAAGAGGCGGCAATCATGTTAACTACCATCTCACATCTTAGGGCTTAAACTTATGTGGAAGATTTTATTCATACGCAGAGTTCCAGTTATTAGATTTTTAGGTCCAGTGCAGCCATACAAGTGAAATTTACAAAGTTGTTCTTCTTTAATTCACAGGTTATTACTGCACTGAAGGGTCCAATACATCCAATCCAAGTACAACCACATCTCAAGGTGGTCCATGCCCAGCTGGGTCCTACTGTGTATCAGGATCAAGCCAGGCCCAGCTTTGCCCCCCAGGGACATATGCCCCAACTGATCAGATGTCCAACTGTACTGTTTGTCCTCAAGGATATTATTGTGTGGCTGGTAGCAGTGTCACGGCTTTATGTCCAAAAGGTAGGAGCAGACAGAAAAATGTTGCTATCAGGCAAAATATTTTAAACCATAGAATGATATGATCATGGAGACTTATTTATGGTGAACTTAGACCATGTTCTTAATGAGTCTGGTAGTTTTTATTTCTGAGAACATTGGTCTCACAGTCAGCCAGAATGAGGCAAGAGCTTTTGGCCAATTTAAGGTTATTGATATGACATCACAGGTAATGTGAGTCCTTTGATAAGGTGGAAACATTTTTGACCCAACATTATCTGGCCCAAGTTTGAAGTAGCAGGGGGTCACCCTATGCAAAAGAAAAAATGCTGAGAAAATCATATGTGTAATTCATCTAAAATGCCTCATAATGAATCATATCTATCTACAGTTACTGACCATTTGCCCATAACATCCATGTTTATGTGTAAACAAATGATTTTACTCTTGATTTCTGCAACAAATTAACATTAATACTGTCTGGCCCTGTTCATTTTCAGAATTGATATCTCAGTTCTTAATTTAAGTTGGTTGGAAGAAAAGTTATTGGAGATTTATTACATGGAATGTTTCTGTTGTCACAGAAGGCTCTTCCAATTCCTTTCCTACTTTCAGTAATCTATTGAGGGCTAATTTGTTGTGCTATGAATATTTCAGGACATTACTGTCCAGAAGGTACAGAATTTGCCTACCAATACCCATGTCCCAATGGCACATATAACAATGTAACTGGAAGCTCAAGTGATGCAGCATGCCAGCTGTGCACACCAGGGTCCTACTGTGACAGTCCAGGCCTTGAGATACCCACAGGTGAGATCCATTAATCCATGTCAAAAATTGAATTGGTGAAGAGACATAAGTGCATAGTCATTTGAGTAAGGTGGGTAGGAATGATTGGTTGATTGATTGGTTTTTGGTGGTAATTAAAGTGTAGTCTTCTAGGGTAGTTTCCCTAGTGAAGACAACCAAAAACCCCAAAATAATTTCCTAGATGAAGATCATCGGGNAGGGGGAGAGAATCCACTCAAGGGAGAGTGGAGGTGGGTTGGTAAGGACCATAGCGTATACCACACGCCGGTGGGTTCTGCATCCAGTACCTTATGGGGTTCCACCTACTCCCATCCTACATATTATTGCCCCTGCAGGCAAGGGGGGGACCAGTTTATTGGCGCCGGCCACTCGCCATTTGCCAGTGCCGTGTTAGTTAGAAAACAGGGAGCACCGGACCTATATCTAGGCCACTCGAGAAGGTACGGATGACTTGATTGCGGGCATTTCTCATTTTTTAGATGAGACCCATAGCAATCCTTACTCCCCACCTGACTTACCATCATTCAGATTAATTGATTGTCAAGAACAGCAGCATGTTTACACTAATATTATTTTAAGAGTTTGTAAGTTATTTATAATATTATAGGCTGCTTTCACATTGAAATGACACAGACAATAAAAAATGTTAAGAAAAATCAATGAATGAAAGATACAAGTTCTTTTTTTGTTTGAGTATAATACTCAATTTATTTTATTTAATGTAATAAAGTGCCCTTCCAGTAGAATGTGGCAGTATCAGTGGGTGTAATATCTGATTGCTTTCTTTTAGGTGGCTACTACTGTGACAAAGATGGCCTCTCTAATGAGACTGGTGAATGCTTTGCCGGCTACTTCTGCAGTGGAATTGCTACCATCCCCAATCCAGTGAATGAAACATTTGGTGATGCTTGTCCCCAAGGACATTATTGCCCACAGGGTAGCACAACTCCTTTAGCCTGTGGAGTGGGGACTTACTCTGGTCGGTTCTACAACCATGACAACAGTAGCTGCTTGCCATGTACAGCTGGTAGCTATTGCTCAGGCACAGGTTTGGATCAGCCAGTAGATCTCTGTGATGAGGGTTGGTTCTGTCCAGAAGGACAAACTGTTCCACAACCTCCTGGAAATGAGTGTCTAGCAGGTCATGAATGTCCACGTGGCAGTCCTGACCAAAGTCCATGTCCTTCAGGGCAATACCAGCCTCTTACAGGACAGGGTAGTTGCATTAACTGTCCTGCTGGTATGTACTGTGATCAAACAGAAGCTATTTCAGAGCTCCAGAGTGGAGTGAACGCTTCATCCCATGGTGTGGTAACTCCCAAGGTATGTCCAGCTGGATATTACTGTCCCAATGGAACCATGACAGATAGGGAAAATCCTTGCCCACTTGGTACTTTTGGAAATGTCACAGGGCTGGAGAGTGAATCTGAATGTGTGGACTGCTTGCCTGGTCACTACTGCCAGGCAGAAGGAATCACGGAACCATCTGGGGAATGTAATGCAGGATACTACTGTGTCCTCAACCAAACATCTCCATCACCTGCTGCAAATAGTCTAGGTGGACCATGTCCTCAAGGCACCTATTGTGTCCAGGGCTCTTCTCAAGCAGAACCCTGTCCTAAAGGAACCTATGGGGATCGTGATATGCTGCCATCTCTGTCTGACTGTACTCTCTGCCCACCAGGAGAATATTGCTCTCAGTCAGGATTAACAGCTCCAAATGGATCTTGTCTAGCAGGCTATTACTGCAGCAATGCTTCAGAGGAAGCCAACCCAGTGGGAAAAAGCTATGGAGATGAGTGTCCACCAGGCTATTATTGTCCTACTCACAGCTATCAGCCAACAGCATGTCCTCAAGGCACCTATCAACCTTTCTCCCAAAGAGTTTCCATAAATGACTGTTCCTCATGTGATCCAGGCTTCTACTGTAATGCCACTGGTAGCAGCAGTGTAGCCGGACCTTGTGATGAAGGATTTTACTGCACTGGAGGAGCCAATTCTTCAGCTCCAACAGATAGCATCACAGGAGACATCTGCCCTGCTGGGTCCTACTGTCCTCAGCAATCACCACAGCATTTTTATTGTCCCAATGGAACTTACACCAACCACTCAGGAGCTGCTCAATGCTATGACTGTCCGGAAGGTACACTTAATGTTTGTGTGCTTTTTCATTCCTCTAATTTGACTTCTATTATTATTTAAGCATGAGGAAATCACAACTTCAGGATATACCAAGTATCCAGATAGGCAATTGCTTGAGGTGTCTCGGTTATGAACAGTGTCAAATATTCTCTGGACAAGTCTTTGCATTAATTTGAGTTAACATAAATTGTATAATATTGCCATGAAGATCTGCGCACAAGTGAAATCTGGAGTGCTACACTTCAAAATTTAGATCCTATAGGTTTAGTAGTCTCCTCAGCTGTGTAAATTTCATTAATAAAACTCCAGTTTTATTGTAAGTTTCAGTACACTCTTCATGATAGATAACATTGATATATAGGTAACATCCAAGAAGGTGCTTTGTAAGTTACTAACATTGTAGTGTCTCACCTTGCTGTCTAAGGTTACTACTGTGTGAACCGTGACCGTGCTGATGCGTGTTTGCCTGGCTACTACTGCCCATACCAGACTGGGGCTGATCTGCAACCTTGCCCTGCTGGTACCTACAATCCACTGTATGGCTTGGCCAGGGAGTCACAGTGTACACAGTGTGACGGTGGCAAATACTGCCTAACTCTACATCTGGATGCTGTGTCTGGTGATTGTGCAGCTGGCTACTTCTGCACGTCAGGTAAGCTTGTGCTTCTTCTGTAACTGATTACTAAATTCTAAGAGTGCATAGGAATC
>JAWQUT010000113.1:823180-838078 GCA_033807755.1 Ellobium chinense
TCTCTCTCTCTCTCTCTCTCTCTGGGGGTGGAGTGGGGGGAGGGAGGGTGTGCATGCGTGAGTGCATGTGTTTGTTTTGTATTAATTCAGTTTAGGTACGAGTCTGTGTCTTCTGTATTTTGCCTTAAAATAAGACAATATGCCATTTGGACAAATAAAAGTAATCTTATTTTATGGATAAAGCTGTCATAAGTCAGCTTGCTTTTTCTCTGCCTTTTCTGGAATACTATTCCAACAGATTCAGTGTGTACAGGAGCATGTCTGCATACAGTGTTTCTGTTCTTTTTTAGTTTCATTTATTTGCCTAGTTTCAGCAAGGGGCATGGGCATAATATAATAATGCAAGACCTAATGTATTATATCAATGTTTAGGTGTTGATAGGGCCACCCCATCTGGCAATCATACTGGTGTTGGAGGGATCTGCCCTGTTGGATATTACTGTCCGTTAGGAACAACCAACCCTATTTCGTGTCCTGCAGGAGAGTACAGGTAAGATTTTGACCATAGACTTTTTGGTCTTGATATTTTTAGTCCCATAATTGTTGCTAGTGTAGCATATAGGCATAAGTGTTATCCACCTCTGTGTACACGGATGTGATGCTTGCATCAGGTGCAGATGGTTGCCTGTCCATTTCATTACAGAGGATAGAGTAACTGTCAGCAGCTGAGGAGAGAGTCATATCTGAGATGTAGCACAGAGGCGGATAGTGCACAGGGCCTTTATGCCTTACCAGTAGTATGAGTTATTTCATGAGTCTGTTGACAGACTTCTTCTTGGTTTAGTTTCAATTTAAACTACTGTATCTGGTGCTGAGGCTTCCTATCACTGCATTTTTCTAAATCTGCAAATAAGTATTTTATTTTGAATGCATAGCAATAGCTATAGTGATGTATTTGTTTATTGCAAACTGAGAGTGTGATTTGACTGCACCCATAGATTTGTTCAGTGTATAGATGAGTTAAATCTTGTCATTGGTGTCTGAGAAAGTAATCCTCAACTAGAGTTAGACATCCAGGCAACATTAGTATGATTTTTGGCACTTGAGGGTGTAAAGATTTTAAAAGAAAATGAATCTGAGAGGAGATGCCATTTATTTCTTCCATTGATCAAACTTTCACTCTATGTTTATAGTGACAGCCCTCAACAAGCTACATGCACCCCTTGTCCAGCTGGCTATTATTGCTTGGAGAATTCAACAGACTACAGTCAACAGTTGTGTCCATCTGGCTATTATTGTCCACTGGGCACCACTGACCCTTATCAGTACCCTTGCCCCAAAGGAAGTTATAACCCTGTTAATGGTAGTCAAGACACAGGTGATTGTCTCTCTTGTCCACCAGGAGAATACTGTCAGAGTAAGTATGTGATGAGAATAAGAAAATTCATAGCACAGTCAAACCCATCTTTTGCAGTCATAATAAAGACTGAATACACACTTTCATGGGATACAAAGTGATGGTCACCTATTTGATGGAACTATCAGAGGGTCATATTTGAGACAGTCTATGAATGACAAGGAGTGATGAAGCTATGTTCAAATGAACTGACAACCAATAGAGCTTCATAAAACTTTTCAACCAAAGATATAGTGGAACAGAAGCTCTTTGAGATAGTCCTGTCATGTAAGGACAAGTTTTGCTTGTCATGTGGAATGTTTTAATATTCATACTGAGAATGATTTGTTCTCAAACTCATCATGATGGTTTCTTTTTATAGAAGCTGGCAGCCTACAAAGCAACCAGTTTTTCAAGGAACGTCCATGTATGTGAAGACAGCTTTTGCCCTAGAGCTTTTTATCCATGCAAGATTTCAAGGTTTACTAGAAAAAATACCCAGACTACAAAATGCTATGTGGGCACTTAATTACAAACAGCAAATGATGAGTTGGGTCAAACATCAAACAAAGATGAAATTTCTGCACTGTGTTATCACGTTTCATATCAATTACAGCTGATGGCTTGTCATCACCAATTGGCAACTGCAGTGCAGGATGGTACTGTACTGGTGGGGCCTTCCTCTCACAGCCAACTTTCAGTGATAATGCTACAGTCAACCTGCCAGACTGCACTTGCCCATTGGCCAACTATACTGGTGGCAAATGCTGGCCTGGAACATTCTGTCCAAGTGGTAGCTCTTACCCTGTAGACTGTACAGGTGGACAGTACTGCAGCATTGAGGAATTAGAGTCTCCAGAAGGACCATGTAATGCTGGGTATGTCATAAAAGAATAAGAAATGGATGGATTACCAAGTGGAAATACTGTTAGACATTAATATTTAGCTTTGGTGGAGCAGCATGGCCTAATGGCCACGGACTCAAGATCTGATGGTCATGGATTCGATACCCACCATGGTCATGTTGTGAAAGCCTTGGAGGGGCGTTTCATTCTTGTTTTCCTCCACCTGTAAGTAAGATGGTATGTAGCTATAAGCAAGGAAAGTTATTGTCAAAATGCCAGTGACCAGTGACTATAAATGGTAGTGGTATTGTATGCTCCCCAGGGAGACGAAAAAGTCATAAACTGAAGGGGGCTGCTGGAGTGATAATAATGTGAAATCATATGAGCAACTGCAAGCAAAGGCCAAGATATGAGGCACATAAACCACTTTAGCTAGTGAGCATAGGGAACAGAGAGAAAGAAGAGAAGCTTTATGTGGTATGGATTTTATGGAGCAGCAGGTATAATGTGAAATGTGAAAGAAATCTGAGAAGTGTCATATTCATTTCAGCTATTACTGCCCAGGAGGTGATAGTCAACCTGATCCACCAGCTACCGAGTGCCCACCAGGTCATTACTGTGAGCAAGGTTCCGCCACTCCCATGCCATGTCCAGCTGGTACCATGAGTGACATGACAGGCAATGTGAATGTGTCAAACTGTGACTTGTGTACACCAGGTTATTACTGTGCTGGTGTTGGCAACACCAACTACACTGACCCTTGTACAGCTGGTTATTACTGTCCAGCTGGTCAGCAAAGCGCAACACCAACAGAATACAACTGCACTCTTGGTCATTACTGTCCAACTGCCAGTGGTCAGCCCCTCACTTGTGACCCTGGCTATTATCAAGATGAAGAGGGCCAGAGCCAATGCAAAAATTGCCCTGCTGGAAGGTAAGTCACAGACATTCACCTACATAACATTGTAATAATATTTTCACTGATGTGTAAAGTTAGTGATAAGGCTTGGAAGCATAGCAGGGAAAGGCATAGACATGGCATATATCAACTCCCTGAAGATATTATGTACTGTATACATGTCCACTATTGCTTACCAGTCAAGAACTAAGAATGTGCTATGACATCATTTTCCTCCACATGGCTGAGTATTAACTATTTGATAAGACGTCCTTCACATTCAGTAAGCCAGCCTAACTCTCTCATGCTATATGTTATAGACTTTTCGAGGAAAATTATCATTTTAGTATGCTAATCCCATGTCATTTAAGAACTGCCCAATCTTCACTAAGTTAGTTATTTATCTGTATATTATTAAATGTCCTGGACAGAAAGACAGATATGGCTGTCATGCTAAGTGCTCAGCTTGAATAATATTGATGAGATTCACATTGCCAATATTAAGCAAACAGTCTTTAAATGTTTGGTTGGGCATGTAAGGATTCAGTGAGAGATTGCATTTTTCTTTGAAAACAAAGTTATATTCAGTGGTAACATTTTTTTAATCTGTTGTATATGCATGCTGTCTCATAACATGATTGTTATTGATACAACAGCTACTGTGATCCTGTGGAAGTTGCCAGCATATCTGGTAATCCTGGAGATGGAGTGACCATTCCAGCCAGCTGTCCTGTTGGTTATTACTGTCCAGCCAACACTGGGGCAAAGACTAGCTACCCATGTCCAGCTGGAACCTTCAGCAATGGTACACAGCTTCAGACCCAGGCAGAGTGTATGATATGCACTGGAGGATACTTTTGCGATTCTGATGGTGAGGTTCTAACAAGTAGTGCTAAAAGTTTGAAAAAGTTAGTGCCATCATGGTAAATTTAAAGCAAGATGATTAGATTCTTGTTTGTGATTGTCAGGGCTACACTACGTCTTAAACATTTTCATCAGAGATCATGTGATTTTAGATGACTTTTAGTATATATGTCACAGGGATCAGGCTTAATACAGGCAAATGCTTTTCTTGTCTGCTGTGAGGTCTACTGGTGGGCAGGTATTCTTCTTCTTCAAGATGCCAACAGGCATGGTGATCATGGACCTCTGTTTTTTATTCGGGCAGGTATTCTTCTTCTTCAAGATGCCAACAGGCATGGTGATCATGGACCTCTGTTTTTTATTGTTGTCGAGAAACTTTAATATTTCATTATTGCTTTGTGCCCCCTTACAACTTGCCACTGCATTCAGACTTTTCACTTTTTTGCCTTTTTCTGCTTCATTCATTGCCTAGGTTTTCCCATTGTTACCAATTGCTTGAGATCTAGCTGTTGTCTTCCTATAGCATTCTTTTGAATTGTGATTGTATTCTTTCCTTTGCTCTGTAATTTTCATTTATTTTTTGCTTCCTTTAGAACTGCTTATTTTGTTTCCTTTTCTGTCCATGATATTTTGAGCATTTTTCTTAAGAACCATATTTCCATATATATTCACAGGTCTAACAGATCCTGTTGATATGTGTGATGCTGGATATGTCTGCGTGAGCGGAGCAAACTTCTCACGTCCATCAGATGGTGTGACAGGATATGAATGTCCACCTGGTTACTTCTGTCCCAAAGGATCTGACCAAGGGATCAAGTGTCCAGCTGGGACATTCAGTAATGGCTATGGTCTGGAAAATGTCACTGAGTGTCAGCAGTGTACACCAGGAATGTATTGTGATGTTGATGGTGAGTACAACAAGGAGGATGACATGAGTGTGGTAGAAAGAAAATAGGTTAACCATTGCCCACAACATGAAAGAAAGTATAAATATTATTGCTATTGTTTCATAACTGAAATGATCATGTAGCTTTGAAACTTTCCGGCTTTCTGTCACTTCAGGCTCAGAAACAGATTTAAAGAAGTGGCATATATACACACTTGTGCTCAGGTGAATTGTCACATTCATGCGCTGAACTCCATTTTTCTCTTTATTACAGTAAAAGAGATTTAAAAAGTTACTGATTGTGGGTCTTTACAGCCTTTGCAATTTTGCTGTGGAAACATATACTGTAAATTTAAACATAAGGATGTAATAATACAGAATTTTATCTCCGTCAATAACTGTTTCTAGGTCTGACTGAGCCTGCTGGCAACTGCACTGCAGGACACTACTGCAACCTTGGTTCAGATAGCCAGAGTCCAGTGTCACAGTCCTATGGAGATTACTGTCCCAGTGGCCACTACTGTCCTGAGGGAACAGGTACCCCTGTGCCATGTCCTGCAGGAACATATCTACCTGACACAGGCCGAAGCTCCTCATATGACTGTCTTGACTGTCCTGGGGGGAAGTATTGTGCTCTGGCTGGTCTTTCCAACCACACAGGTGAGGGAGGGACAGAAATCTGTCAAAGAGTGTTTCACTGATTGCATCTTCTTCTGTAAACCATATTTTCAGCTATTTGTTGCTTCTATCCAATGCTACCATGAGGGATAAAAAGAAAATTCACCATCTCTTGTCTTTAAATCACAGTTTTGCATGCTCATCTCAGTAGGCCTTTATTTTCTGTCAGTTATGATTGCGGTGTCATACTGCTCACAGATGGACTTCATTGCACTGTTCTGTTGGCCCTTGAAATCCCGTTCACTTGTTTTTCTTTGGATGTTTCTTACCTCATTTATCAGTCATGAAGAAATGTTTGTATCCAAAACGTTGATTACTATTAATAAATGTCTTTCAAAACGTCTTGTTTTGAGTCTGGGCAGAATCACATATAATTTCAATAATACCACTGCACTATTATTATGATAGGAATGAAATATAAAATTTTACAGAACATGTCTTTTGTTTGATGTGATATGGACCACATGGATGTGAGTGATGATTAAGTCATGGATCTGAAACCATTTGCTGCTGAAACATTGTCCAACAAGTATTAACGTTCCATAATTCCTGCCCCTATTTACCATACTGATCTATTTCTCAACAATATCCTCATCTTGATTAGGTGACTGTGATCCAGGCTATTACTGTGAGCTAGCATCCAATTCTAGCACCCCCATGGATGGAGTCACAGGAGACATTTGTCCAGTTGGGACATACTGCCCAAGTGGAACAACAAGCCCTCTTCCTTGTGATGATGGTAAGAACATTTGGAGGTGTGCTACAGTCACAGGTTCACCAGGCTCACATGTGAAAATTAAGAAATAAGATTCAGGCAATAGGTATTTAGGATTAAATGAAATGAAGAGATAAGATATTCAGTTTGTAAGCTGGGAAACCTTAGGTTTATCCAAGGAAAGGCCAGGAAACTTTATAGTATTCATGTTTACAGTCTTTATTCTCAATATTGATCTAAAAAGCTATATTCACAGTAATTTTAGTAAAACCACCTGATTATACAAATTAAGGAGGACATACGTTGGAAAAATTATTAACACTTACATCAGTTCTCAGGAAAAGCTCACTGTCATTAATTTTTCCTCACATCCATGCTTAATGCTTTCATATACTCCGCTTGTCTTTCAGACTTGTGAATCATTCTCTACCTAGAAACTGAAAATGTTCATTTGCCATACGGTCTCAAAATCAGATACAAATGGAAGTAACTCATACACCTTTACTTTGTCAGCTGCAAGTAACATGATCTACTGTCTGATATGTACAGCAAATTTAAGTCTCTAACAGATACAGGTATCAGCATACTCTGTGCAATATATTTTATCCCTGATCAAAAAAATCTTTTACAGGCACTTACATGAACCACACTCAGGCCAGTGCATGTGACATTTGCCCACCCCGCTACTACTGTGTGAACAAGGACAGAGCTGATCCGTGTCCAGTTGGGAGATACTGTGAGGGTAACACAGGGTTCAACATGTCTCTATGCCCAGCTGGTACTTATGGACCAACAGAGATGCTGGCAACTATTGATGAATGTACACAGTGTGATGGAGGAAGCTATTGCCTCACCCCTGGATTGTATGCTGTCAGTGGTCCATGTAGTGTAGGTTATTACTGCAGCAGTGGAGTGGATACTGCAACTCCGAATGGGAATCACACAGGTGTTGGAGGTATTGGAAAATTTTGCTCTTTATTTTGAAATTGTCATATAGATCAGCGTACAACTTATTTCCTGTGAGTGATTGTTTCACAAATGATTTCATGACAAATAAGCCAGTAAGAAGGATTCTTTCATCAAACTGAATGGTAGAGTGTCATAATTATATCTTGCTGCCAGTCAAAATGAGACGTATGTCACTTGAGTAAGAGCTGAGTTTTCAGGCTCCAAAGTTGATTTGGGCCATGGGGAATCATATATTTGTGTGTTGCAGACATCAAGAGTAAACTCTTTTCTCTCTGCAAAACCATTGATTTTGTCGGCATATGGTGAGTTACTGTGGATAAATCTGAGTTTTAATTTTGAATGACTCATGTAGGATAAAATTGTTCGTAATTGCAACTTGCCCCACAATTTTTGAACTCATAAGATGTCCTCGCTGCCACCTCAATAACTTTTATCTTGAGTCAGAATTATGTTAGGCTGAAAATGTTTTAACCAAATTAAAGCATATATATTAAACTTTCCAATCATCCTGGAACATTGATTTAGCCAGAAAGCAAATTTAAGTTTCATTTTGACAGGCTACAAAACAAGTTTTTTAAAATTAAAGGTGCATTAATTATCTGTTTTTTTTCCTGTGAAGATCTCAGGAATGCAGAAGAAGAAGAAGCATTTATGTCTTTTGTTTGATGTCCATTGTACGTAAGTAAGGGTTCTTTGAATTTCAAATCCCCAGGTGACTGCCCAATAGGTCACTATTGTCCTACAGGCACAGCTGATCCTATTGGATGTCCAGCCGGAACTTACAATGATCTTACCAACCAAGAAGTTTGTGTGACATGTGAAGCTGGATATTACTGTCTGGCAAACTCCACCACTTATATCAGCACTCCATGCCCCACAGGTGAGCCCCTCACAGTTTGGTGCTTTTGAAGGGGACAAAATCACCCTAGTACATAAAGGATAGTCTCTGAAAAGACGTGTATCTGCATGTGGCAGAATGGTGATATAATACAAACTAACACAGCGAACAGAACCTGTCACAGGAACATTGCACACCAGGTGCAAAAAGATATCATTCTGTAGACCTTTTAGGGAGATGGCAAGGAAGAGAGTGTAGATGAGCAAGTGATTTCACCATGTGTCTGAGAACTCAACAGTTCCTTGTTTGCCGATCAAGGTGCAAATCTTGGTGGGACGAAAGAGGAGCTGCTGTCTTCAGTTGCGAATATATAAAACCAAGTTTCATAAAAATGGACTTTCAGTTTTGAAGTTTATATGTGTACCAGCTCCTTTTGTCTCTTGTTCAGCACAGCAAGGGATGCTGCCACAGAAACTTCCAGGCGGGGTAACCTAGCTTGCCCACAATTTAATGTCATGAAGCATTATTTTTGTTGCTTAGTAGTTCATCGTTGTATTTGATGTACAGTTAAATAGCTTTGTTTCCTGTCATTTCAAATTTGAATCTAGGTGCTTACTGCCCTGCTGGAACAGAGTTTGCTCATCAGTATGACTGTCCTGCTGGAACATACAACAACAGAACTCATGCTAGCAGCATGTTCGAGTGCCTCTCTTGCCCAGGTGAGAAATCTCACAAGCAGGCCATCAAATGTTCACCTTTCAGATGATAAGCGGAGAAAAGATATGGAAAAAGACTATTTAATTGGGAGCTATTTTGTTTTTCTTTCATAATCATGGAAAATACTTGCATGTTTTCTTGTTAATGGAGACAACATCATTGCACTCTGGACAGGTTCATGAATGCTCAGTTCCTTGACATTCATATCCTATACTGCATCTAAAGGGAAAAAAACACATTTGAAAACATTAACTTCATAGTAATGTAGGTTTTAAGATTTATATTTCTAATCCAAGCAATAGCCACACTCAGCTGTTTGATATGCAGCTTACTAGACTGACTTATATCATCATAGGTGGGGAATACTGTGGAAGTGCGGGTCTTGCTGAGCCCACAGGTCTGTGTGCCGCTGGTTGGTACTGTTCAGGTGGTGCGTACATCGATAAACCCACCCCAGTTATCAATGTTACAGGCATTGATGGACTCAATACAACATGCCCAATTTATTCCTTGAATGATACTGGTGGAATCTGCGAACCAGGTGAGTATTCTTTCATTGACCGAATGACTCATGGTAAAGTGTATAAGGATTAAAATATATGTGGACCAAAAGATACAAATATTTGCATTTGTTTGTAGGCGCATATAATTTGCATGACAACTTATGAGTTTTTTTATTGCTTAAATGAATGCATGTGAGCAACATGATGTCAATACTGTGAACTGATGTTCCATGTTGAGTTCCAAGTAAACTAAAGAAGTTCTCCATTATCATCACAAAGTTTTTTTTATTTTTACTATGCATTATCAACATAAAACATGCTACTTAATTATCACCACTTTCTAATCATTCTGTATTGTGGTCACTACCAGGTTCTTACTGTCCAACTGGAAGTTCTCAACCCCTGCCCTGCCCACTGGGTCAATTCTGTGAAGCTTATTCTCTACCTACACCTAGTGGTGATTGTTACGAAGGATACTTCTGTAATGGTAGTTCTGCTGTTCCAGACCCTCAGCTTTGTTCAAAGGGCTACTACTGCCCTACAGGAAAGCAGCTGGAGGTCCCATGTGCTCCAGGGACTTTTTCAGGTATGTCTGTTTGTTGTAATTGCATCATTCAAAATAACTTTCAGTGATTCAGTGTTGAGGGTGGGAAAAAAGAAAGTATTGGAACACACCTATTAATTTTGCGACTGACAGCAGAAGTAGTTATATTCCTGGATGTGTTGTAATCTTGTTGTAATCGTTTTTTTGTCAGCAGTTATTACACAGTGTATCCTATTGCAATTTTCAGATCGAGAGGGCAACACTAATGTGACAGGCTGTGAGCCCTGCACCCCAGGATATTACTGCTTGGAATATGGTCTGTCCAACCCCACTGACCAGTGTGATGCTGGTTTCTACTGTCCAGAGGGTCAGAGTGTTCCACGTCCAACAGACCTTGCTTGTAGTCCTGGTCACTTTTGTTTTGCTGGAAGTCATAACCAAACAGGGTGTCCATCAGGGACATATCAGCCTCACTGGCAGCAGAGCGACTGTGATGTTTGTCCAGCTGGATTTTACTGCAAAGCATTTGGTAGGTGGCATAGATGTTTCACATTATCAGCTGGTATTTGTTTCATGGGGATTTTTGTGGAGGAATAGGTGAAATACGTGGGGAAGGACTGATTTTTTTTTCCTTTTAGTCACAGTTGAGTGTATGATTTTCATATTTTCAAATGCTCTTTAAGATTTTTGTGGTTCTGGTAGTCTGACATTAGACATTTTTTTTCCCAAAATTTTTTTGTTAATTACTTGGGTATATTTCACCTAATATTGTGTGTATGATGTAGTGTTTTAGAGAAAATAAAATGACCTAACCCTGAGTTATGGCTTTTGTTATGAGCTTGATGTCCTGTGAAATGAATGTCTTCTTGCTTCATACAGGAGACTATGAGGACTTGGATGCAGACAACATGACCACCAGTGGAAATTTCAGTGGTCGGTATCGCAGTTACAGAGGTGTTTCAGTTCCCACCACCTGTCCAGCAGGATCTTATTGTCCAGAACGGTCAGAACATGAAACACACTACCTGTGTCCAGCTGGCACCTACAGCAACAAGACAGGACTGTCCAATGACACTCAGTGTACACCATGTGACCCAGGAATGTATTGTCTTGGTGAAGGTGAGAATATAAGTAGCTCTATTTAGCCCTGAAATTTGCTTTGTTTTAAGCGTGCACTGTGTTCATGTTTTAGTAGATAGAATATAGTCCTATGGGACAGTTAATGTCCAGTATTGTTTCATTGACCAGTGATATTTGCACATTTGAGCTGCAGAAAGAAAAAAAATTAACAAACACCTGCAAGTAAGAAAAACATTTGTTTGTGTTAGAGCTCTGAGGAGCAAAATAGATGACTGGAATACAAGATCTGGACAGAGCAGAATTGTTGTCTGTCTGTTTATTCTACAGTTCATGTGGAAACAGTATCTTCTTTCCTAGAGACTTGATTTTATCATTGTATTACCTTATTTCATACTTGTTCATTCTCAAATTACTTGAAGGCTTTGATCATGATCTGTCTTCTTCTTTTTCTTCTTCTTCATCTGCCTCCGTCTGTTCTTCTACTGCATTTCTCTTTCTTGTGAAGATGTATTTAAAGATGCTGATGATTCCAAAACATGTTTGACTCTGCTATGTCTTGTACAGGAAACACTGAACCAACTGGACCATGTTCAGCTGGTCACTTTTGTACAATGGGTGCCTCCACGTCTACACCCACTGATGGTGTGACAGGTGACATTTGTCCTGCTGGCAGATACTGTGAGGCAGGCAGTGTCACAGGTGTTGGCTGCCCTCTGGGCACTTTCAGCTCAGTGACTGGATTAACAAATAGCTCTGAATGTGAAAAATGTACCCCTGGATATTATTGTGGCACAACTGGTCTGACATCTGTCAGTGGCACATGCTGGGCTGGTAAGTGTAAGAGAATATTGTTTACCATTTAGCTTTTCAAAGGATGAATTGAAGCTGTAAACAAAGTCTCAGAAATGAAGATTAAAAGAACTTGCTTATATCCATGTGATGAAACTGAAATCAGTAGCCTGCCTATGAAACATGATGTGCCAAACTGTGTGTCAGAGATGCAGCATCAGCTCAAGTTCGTTTTTATTAAGATTTTAGACAGAAGTTGAGAATTGCTACATAATTGAAATCCATTTATTCATTCTAATAGCCTATTTTCAACAAATTTAATCAAATAGGCACATAATAAAAAATAACAAGAGCAAACACACCACCAAATTTTCTCTCTGCTTAATTGCAGCTTTCCCCACCCTTGTGCTGTTACAGTTAAATGGAGTTCTGCAATCAGCTGATACTAGATGTTCAGACTGTGAGGAAATTGTATAAATGTATTTAATGAATGAGTTCAGTGAAGGACATGAAATTATTCCATTAGAGTATAAATTATATGATGCAGATTAGTGACTTATTTTCATTTGATCTTCTCTAGGCTTTTACTGCAGTCTTGAATCAGAGCAACGAGCTCCAGTAAGTGAGGTCTATGGTGACACGTGTCCTGCAGGATTTTATTGTCCTAATGGTACAGCTGTACCAGTTCCATGTCCTAGTGGCACTTATTTGGATACCACAGGTGCTGGGGATGTTGATGATTGCCTCAAATGTAGCCCAGGTATGCATTTATATTATCAGGGAGAACTCGTTGTTAGTATTCCCATATCTCTTCAATCCCCATCCTAGTTTTTGTTTTGTACAGTATATTTGTTATCAGCACTGGACCTTGCTGCAATAGTCTTCTGGCATTTTTACTGTGTAATCCTAAAATGTTAAGATGATATTTTGGTTGCTGTTAGTGTGGGCATAAGCTGACACAGCTGCCTTCCTCAGTTGTACAGTATATTTGTTACCAGCATTGGACCTTGCTGCAAAAGTCTTCTGGCTTTTTGTTATTGTGTAATCCTAAAACGTTCAGAATTTTTATTGCTGTTAGTGTGGTCATATGCTGACACAGCTGCCTTTCTCAGTGTCTGCAGAGATTTAATTTCTAACTAAGATAAACAAATGGAGAAAAAGAAGTTTGCTGATCTACTTACGAGACTCGTGCTTTCTTTCATTCTGAGGCTAAGGATGACTGTTGACTGTTTATATTCAAATAATGGCATCTTTTCCTTCTGACATAGGCTTCTATTGTGAGAGCACTGGCCAGACCAACACGACAGGTCCCTGTGGTACAGGCTATTATTGTTCCCTTGGAGCAAACACTAGCACTCCCACAGATGTCACCACAGGTCAGTAATTTAGAACAGCAAATGATATTTACAGACATTTACATAGGAACTTCATCTTCTAATTTTGAAGGGCTTATTACAAAATTTTCCCAACCTGTGTGATGGATGATGAAATGATATTGCCATCTGTAATATTCGTAATCTACAAACAGAATTACTTACAGAGTAGATTCTATTTGCAATGTACTACACTTTTGTAACTGAGAATTGTTTCACCGTCTTGTGCCACACAAATCATAAAATGCACATTGTGATTTTCAGGAAACATCTGCCCTGAAGGCTACTACTGTGAAGAAGGTTCTGCCAGTCCTTTAGCATGTCCTAATGCAACTTATGTGAACCACACTGGGGCTGCAGCATGTTACATCTGCCCAGCAGGATATTACTGTGTGAACCGTGATCGAGCGGATGAATGTCGTCAAGGCTACTACTGCCCAGAGGGCACAGGTTCTGACCTCCAGCCATGCCCACTTGGAACCTTTGGCAACACTACAGGCTTGTCTCAGGAATCTCATTGCACCCAGTGTACAGGTAAAAATAGTTTGTGGGGCATTTTCATACAATAGTGGCTGTATATGGTGAATGCTGTGTTTATCAGCTTTCAAATGTTCTGCAGTAGTGTATGTATAAATGTGGTTATATTGCTTCTCTGTCAAGAACTGTTTACTGGGCATTTCTGAGGGGGATATCTTTCTCTTCTTTCATTTATCTGAGGCTAGTAATGAATAGTTTTCCTGGCAAAAATGGCCATTGTCACATACAGATACCTTCTTGGCAAACTCAGAGTAACAAGAATCCAATCTGAGATTTGAAGATATCAGGAACTGGTGATAGACAACTTCATAAGTCTAATAAATCTAGACAGATTTTTATGTCACTGACATAATGTATCTTATTTTCTCATTCATGTGAATGTTCTGAACATTCCCTTTGTCTTTGATGGCAGCTGATTATTGAATGTATTCTTTAACTCACAACAGGTGGACACTTCTGTGGAACTCCTGGCTCACCAGATGTGGATGGGGAATGCCAGCCTGGTTATTATTGTGAAAGCGGAGTGGACACAGCCACACCTACTGATGGATCGTCTCATACTGGGGTTGGAGGAGAATGCCCTATTGGCTCATACTGTCCTCAGGGTTCCACACAGCCCACCGTCTGTCCTGCAGGAACATACACAAATATACCTCGTAAGTAACACTATTTAACCCCTTCGTGACCCAAATGACGTACAGCGTACGTCATATTTTGCTCTTCGTTAATTGTGCGAAGGTACTGTTTGGACGTATGTGGTACGTCATGTATAGTGGCTAGTCAGGACCAGTAGGACGTACGTGGTACGTCATATTTTTCTCGTATTTTAACTAATCATAGCAAATAATTAGAGCCAAACCGACTTCAGAATTGTATTCAGCGATATTTTTTCAGTACGAATACACCTCTTCTGTATCGAAAGTTTGTCGGAACGAAACGAAAGCGGAATTTGAATTTTGCTTTGTTCCTGTTTACAACCGGCGTGCTGTTCACGATGGAGCCCTCATCAAGTTGTGCAGATACAAGCACAAAACGAACTCGGAGGCCACTTTTTTGCCATACTGATGTCATACAAATGCTTGTAGATGGTGATACTTTGGAGTACACTGGAAGTGAAAATTCCTCATGTAATGACAGACCTCTAAATTCACTGATGCTCCTTACAATTTTCTAGCAAAAATATGGGAAAATTGAATCACCAAATTACCTTCCGTCACGGAAGGGTTAAGGTAAAATTGAGCTTTCTTGTGTAAAGCACCAAATATGAGAGTGTGAAGATGCAAAACAAAGTGGCAAAATTTAGCGAACATAAAAAGAAGTGTCTTT
>JAWQUT010000113.1:847671-861466 GCA_033807755.1 Ellobium chinense
CACCTCCACCATTCATTTACCCATGAGTATTTTTGCATCCTCCACTATCACCCTTTATACACCATTAAGAAAACTTTGGGTTTTTTTGTGACATCTGTGTTGATTTTGATTGAACTGATCCCTTGATGTAGTATTTACAAAAAGGCAAAGAGTGCCTAGGCTGATGATTGAAACTAATGAAAGGTTGAAGTAAAAGTTGATCATTGTTGCTTTATGTGTAATGATCACCTGTATTTTGTTATGCCACATAATCACATTCATATTACATTTACTGTATTAATCACAACTGCATTTGTCATTGCGGTGGTTTTTCGTTGCTTTTCATTCCAGGCTTAGGCAACATAGCACCAACTTCATTGTGTGACCCTGGCTACTATTGTCCAGGAGGGCAAGACACTGCTACCCCAAGTGATGGGCTGTGTTGGCAAGGTCATTTTTGTGAAGAGGGTTCAGCACTGCCC
This sequence comes from Ellobium chinense, assembly GCA_033807755.1. Taxonomy (NCBI): domain Eukaryota; kingdom Metazoa; phylum Mollusca; class Gastropoda; order Ellobiida; family Ellobiidae; genus Ellobium; species Ellobium chinense. The sequence goes on from JAWQUT010000113.1 coordinate 848,133, forward strand.
ACTACCTGTTTGAATGGAACATACCAGCTGAATCAGGGTCAAAGTTCATGCACTGACTGCCCTGCTGGCTATTATTGTGATCCTTATGCAGGTAACATAACTGGATTCTTTAATGGCCATTTTGATTCCTTATCCTTCTGCATTTTTGAAAGACCTATGACTTTATCAAAAGATTCTGGTAAGTGTTTAAAGTAAGAACATATCTGAGACAAAACTTCACAGTTATGCAGAAATAAGAGTTAAGAGTAGTATGTTCAGTAATCTGTGAAGTATTTGTTGTCCATCTCTTTGTTTATTGCATTCTCTTTGTTTCCACAGCAAACATCACAACTGTAAATGGTAAAGTGTGGCTTGAACTGAAGTGCTGTAATTGACATGTGCTTTGTAGTTATGAATTTGATTGTTCTGTATTGTTGAATGTGCCCTTGTAGCTATTTGTGCTTGCTGTGATGTGTTAGTTTCATTAGGCCTGATGGAGGCATTGTAATCTTAAATTGTTGGCTTTATTTGTTGTGGTGGTGATGCAGATAAAACTTGCACTTTTTCTGTCAGATTGCCTTCACTTAAAATTGTGAATATAAATAGTCAACATGCTTTGTTTGGTTTTTCTTCAATGGAGGTAGGCTTTTTTTTTTGTGCTTTACTCATTCATTTCATCTGTTATTCATTCATGTTCCAGGATGTGGTGGTATTTTAGACATTTGCTATGTTAGTACGTGTGTTTAAGGAATTACTCATGTAGTCATCAATGTCTATTCCTGTCAGTAGTTCTTCACCTGTGTGTTTTATCCTTGTACCTAAGGAGATTTAAATCTTTAAAGTCTTGAATTTGACATTATGTTTTATTATGCCCTATTATAGCAGTAGCTTTAACATCATGATTGTGTTTAATCTGTGATGTGCTAATTTCATGGTAACAATTTATTAGCCACCATTGTCTTGCTTGTCCCATTTTAATTCATTGTACATGTTTGCTTGTGCTGATTATTATTCTAATATGAAGCTATTGTTGGTGCTGTGCATGTTTTTGGGATCATTCAGAAGAAGCACAAATTCCACTTCTCCCTCCCCACCTTCCTCCAATATGGCTATTAATTGTGCAGTTGTAAAACCTCTTACAGAAATTAGCTTGTTCTTTTACTATGATTGCTCCTGCTTTCAGCCTCCCTTAAGTCTTTGTGCTCATTGTATGGCATTGCCTCACTTCAGTCTGCATGTTTATTGTGTGGCATTGCCTCACTGCAGTCCGCATGTTCATTATGTGGCATTGCCTCACTTCAGTCTGCATGTTTATTGTGTGGCATTGCCTCACTTCAGTCTGCATGTTCATTGTGTGGCATTACCTCACTTCAGTCTGCATGTTCATTATGTGGCATTGCCTTACTTCAGTCTGCATGTTCATTGTGTGGCATTGCCTCACTTCAGTCTGCATGTTTATTGTGTGGCATTGCCTCACTTCAGTCTGAATGTTTATTGTGTGGCAGTGCTTCACGTCAGTCTGCATATTCATTATGTGGCATAGCCTTACCTCAGTCTGCATATTCATTGTGTGGCATAGCCTTACTTCAGTCTGCATGTTCATTGTGTGGCATAGCCTTACCTCAGTCTGCATATTCATTGTGTGGCATAGCCTTACTTCAGTCTGCATGCTCATTGTATGGCAGAGTCTGGCTTCAGTCGGCATGTTCATCGGGCAGGATTGCCTCCCTTCAGTCTGTACCTTCATTGTATGGCAGTGTCTGGCTTCAGTCTGTATGCTTATTGTGTGGTACTGCCTTGCTTCAATCTGCATGTTGATTGTATGGCAGTGTCTGGCTTCAGTCTGTATGCTTATTGTGTGGTACTGCCTCGCTTTAATCTGCATGTTCATTGGATGAAGTGTCTGGCCTCAGTCTGCTGCATGTTCATTGTGTGACATTGCCTTGTTTCAGTCTGCATGCTCATTGTTTGGCATTGCCTCACTTCTGTCTGCATGCTAACTTGTGCGGCATTGTTTTATTTATGCATATTCTTATTTGTAAAGCTTCTCAAAATTGGCTTTCTCATGCATTGTGCTATTTTGGGATCTGACCTGTTTATGGAACTTGTTTGTTAACTTGCTTTTAATGTCATCCTTTTATGACAGAACTTAGATAGTTGGTCATTTGTTTGCAAGATGCTGCATTACAATATTGCATATAAAACAAAAGGAGCATTTTACTTAGCCTTTGATGATTTCATAATCTTTGAGACAATGAGTCAAGAAATAATCTTTGCAACACTAATAAGAAAATGTGACAATGAGACTTGAAATGTCTCAAAATTATGCAAACTGATTGAAACACACTATAAATAGCTGTCCAACTCTGAACAAATTATGAGAATTCTCCAGAAATTATCCTGTAGTATGAGGAGGTATTCTTTTTTTATCCAAATTTGTTCTAGTTCCACAAAATTTCCCTCCTTGTTTATATAAATCCAATCCATGATATTGTTTCATGAATTCCTCTTACCTAACACTTGATAGGCATCACTGGACTGTTTTCAGTGAATGAGAGTAATGGACTGATAGCTTGCTCATTATGATGCATTTGCAATGTTTCAGGTGGTCCAGTGGTCAATCCTTCACCTTGCCCTGTTGGTTACTACTGTCCACCCAAGACTTCTGCAGCTCAGTCCTTCCCTTGTCCAGCTGGTACATTTGGTCCAGATGAATACTACTCAGACATTGAGAACTGCACTACGTGCACACCTGGTTATTACTGTGACCGTGATGGACTGTCCACTCCAGCTGATGAGTGCTGGGCTGGCTATTATTGCACTGGTGGTGCTAGCTCACCAACTCCAGTTTTTGATAATGTGAGTTGTCTACAGCCTCACTGAGCCTGACTATTCTTGATTAAACTGTGAAAGATATTAGTGGTGAATTGCCTGCATCATTTTTAAGATCCGTTTTAATGTTAATGTAAAAATAAATGCATGCGAAGTGAATCTTTAGTCTGGATAATAGTATGTATGTTGATTCACCAAGTCCTCTGTGCATTGTCAGTGACTTTTCATTTCATACAGTTTCACAGCTGTTATTTAAACTTTTAATTTGATATTATAATTGGTGTGTAGAATGACAGTATGTCCTTTTCAGTACCTTGATTTTTGACTTGGTTGGTTGTGGAAGCATATTATGCACTTTTGATGTTAAATATATTGGACAGAAGCATGTTGCAGTGTGTTTACTATATAATAACACAGCACTGCTAAAACTAGTGTCTTTCAAAGCATAGTAAGCTTGGCACATGAAAGACATAATATTGTACCACTCTCAGAGTGCTGATATATTATGCTCATATATATGCATAGAGCTGGCTGTTCCAATTGGCTAAAATTATCAAAATCAGGATATTTTTCCCCACAAGGTTCTTGTCAATCTATTACATCTATGCTTCTGTGAATGTGGCTTTTCTGAAATGCGTTATGTATGAAGATTCAGTAACAGAACTGAAATGATTATTTTTAGTGTAAAACAAACTATGTAAGGACAGAGAGTGTTTAGTTAACATAATGAAACTTTCTCTTTCAGGTCAATACAACAGATAACTCTACTTTCACTGGCAATGACCGTTGTCCTGTTGGCTACTATTGCACTAATGGCACATCCTATCCTATCCCTTGTCCACGAGGAACCTTCTCAACTGAGCGTGAGGTGACTAGTCCTGATGGGTGTGAACCATGTCCAAGAGGCAGATACTGCAATGTCAATGCTTTCACAAAAGTAGATGAAGCACCCCTCTGCTCACCAGGGTAAGTTGATCACAGGAGTTTAGCTTAGGTTTTAGGGAATGTGTTGGAAGGTCTTAATGTGCCGCTCTCTGTGGTTTTTATTCTGCCGCATTGCCTGGTTTGATGGCTGTGGAGACACTTTATTGGCATGCAGTTAGTGCCTGCTTGTCTTAAGCGTGATAGCTGTAATTAGGATTCCTTAAAAAAATAAGCTATTAGAAAGGACATTGTTTAATTTTAGCTCTAGCTTTTAGACACAGCAAAACAAATGAAATTGCAATATGTTTGTGTTGGGGTATTATACGTAGGCAGACTTATATAGTGAACCATGGGACTCCTTGGAATAGGGAATTTTGCACATAAAAACTTCAAAATTGATAGCCTAAGAGAGGGCAATGTCCTATTTGTGGCTTTTCATGGAAGCATTCACAAACTGAAAAGAGCCAGCTCAGTTTCTTGTCTCACCATGAGCTGCATCTTTGTTCAGCATATGAGACTAACAACTGGAGATGTCAGGACAGTGTGTTCCCATCCTGTCCATGTCTGTTAGATGGATAACCATGGAGGAGGAGAGAGAAGTCTGCCTGCTCTACCAGCCTTATCACTAGGCTATACAGGCATGGCATGTAAATATATTGCATTGATAAAAAATCATAATTAAACTTGTAAATGATATTTAGGTCACACTCACAATAGGAACACTTGCTGTATATTTATTTTTTCAGTTATGTTTGCACGGGTGGCAGCACTACTCCAACCCCAACAGACAATATTGAGGGCTACATCTGTCCTGCTGGACATTTCTGTGTGGCTGGAGCCGAAATTGAGGAGGGCTGTCCTATGGGGACGTTCCAGCCAAATGAGGGAATGGATAACTGCACTGTGTGTCCTCAAGGCTACATGTGTCCAGACATGAACATGACTATGGCAGAGGACTGCCAGTCAGGTAAACAGTTTGTTCGTCACACAGGGTGGCGATGACCCATTCTGAATAGCAACAGAAAAAAGAGAAATAGTATTCATATGCGCCTGTCATCATGTATGACTGAAATATCATAAGGCACATAAAACTAGAGGCACTGTTGACAAGACAGAATTCTTCCTATCACAAAATTATTATTTTAAACCTACCGCAACAAATATGACCTAAGTAAGAAAATATATAGTTTCCTCTGAGTATCAAATTCAGTAGTAATGTAGTGGCTGGAAATCTCCAAGAATCACTGTTTCTGGTGGATGTTGAAACAGATTCTATCACTTATTTCTCACACAAAATATTTAATATTTAATGATGTGAGGTTGTAGATATTCTTACGTCAGATATACATATAAATATCCAAGTATATCTAGCACATTTAAGTATTTTTTATTTAGACCGGTGGAAAGGTAGGGAGGGAGCAGACGAGATGACTTCCTCCACGTGCCAGTGAACTCCGGTTGTAGTAGGTGATCCTACACAAGGCAAACAAAGTGCAGTTCTTGGTGAGGTGAAGAAGCTGTTGGTTCTTGTGATGACAGTTTGCTGAACCTTCAAATGATATTCACTGAAAAGGACACTGCCCTGGCTGGGGCTATCGATTTTGAAGTTTATATGCTTACTACTCCCATCTTTGTCTCGTTGTTAGACACAACAAGGAGCACCACTCCAGAAATTCCCAGACAATAATTCAAACTCAGTCATTTCTCACCATCCCACATTTATAATCATTGTGTCTGTATTTATCTGTACAAAGGAATGTCTAGAAAGAGATAAAGACATAATTCTGTATTCAGTCCATGTGAGCTTAATAAACAATGAAAATTAATAAATAAGAAAATTGGACAGGACATTTTTTAATAACCTGTAAGCGTAAACTGAAAGGATTAATAAGTATGACTTTGATTTGGTAGGTTACTACTGTCCTGAGGGAGAGCTTATTCCCTGCCCTGCTGGCACATATAATAATAAGACAGGAATGTATGATGTCACCCATTGCACTGATTGCACGACCGGCCAGTACTGTGAAGGGGTTGGCAACAGTTTCCCTACTGGTGAGATACACATTTTCTAGTTCAATAATTTTATTGTGAAATGCTTGCCGTATGAAACTATTAAAGCAGTTAAAGTTGGTCCTTATGCTTTATTCTTTTGGCCAGTGTTATAACTACAGTATAGTCAACTTCATCTATAATACTGGTAATAACAAACCATTTTTTTAATAACATAAATATCTTGACATTTTGTGTGACCTAGGACACACGCTCTTCTCTTCTACCTTTAGCAGTGGAAGAATTTCAAAAGCAAGTTAAGATTAAAATATCTCATACATGATTCAAAATCATTGAAAATACAGTCAACACTGCCAAAACATAACTCCTCAGGGGCATGGAAAAAGTTGAAATTAAAAGGAGTTGCAGTTATCATGCAACTTAATATAGAAATATAACATTTGTTTTGTGGAAAATCATGGAAAATGTTAGGATTAAATGGAAGTCTCAATTATTCAGACTGTGATTAAGCAAAGTCAACTATCTGCTCATCTGGAAAAGAAAAATGCAGTCAAGCATTCTCTGACATTTGTGTTACTGATTTTGTCTAATGCATCTTCATGTATAACGATGGCAGTTGGTGTGGTAGCTTACCAGTACCTTTTTGTTTGGAAATACAGGTTCTGGCTAAGTCACAATTGTTCTAGCCCTTTTCAAGCAGGTTAAGAATTTTTAAAGGAGTTTAACCATGTGTGTTATGTATTTTCTCAAACCAGTCCAAACGAACATGTAACTGTGACTTATGATTCGACAGGGGACTGTGATGCAGGTTACTTCTGTGAAGGAGGATCAGACAGCAAGGCTCCTTCCGTTCATTTCATATACACCCTAAATGGTGAATGTATTGTTGGCCACTATTGCCCACAGGGAACAACTATTATGATTCCCTGTCCAGCTGGAACTGTCAGAAACAACACAGGTAAGGCTGTGAATCCAGTATTGTATTTCTACAGCCTGTGTTTTAGATTGATCCAATAATGTTTCGGAGCATGAGGTGGAGCTGTAGCATTTGTTTTGTATTTTTCCAGATATAACCTCAGATGTCTCTTTTTGTTCAAACAGTAGTTTGACATGGCCTAGTTTATGGTACATAGTCCACACTAACAACAAAAAAGTGTCGCACAAAGAGCAGGATATGTCTCCATTCTACAAGTATGAACTGTTTTTAAGTAATTTCACCTTTTCAAATGCAGTGTTTTTATGTACTTCTCTCATCAGGTGGTATGTCAGAAGATGATTGTCTGCCCTGCCCTGGTGGGTATTATTGTGACCAAGATGGACAAACAGACCCAGCAGGTCTTTGTGATCAAGGCTACTACTGTCCAGCCAATGCTACAATAATCTCTCCGACCCCATCTGGATACTTGTGTCCTGTAGGGTATTACTGCCCTGTAGGAACTGCTGACCCAGTGCCTTGTCCAGCTGGTCAGTTCCAGATCAGCAGCGGTCAGTGGAGTTGTGATTCCTGCCCAGCAGGTTCTTATTGTCCCAGCGCTATACCACCTGAGCTCATCGACTGCCCAGCCTACAACTACTGTCCTAATGGTATGCACACTTTCTATTTTTCTTTATATCTTTATGCCAAAGTGTAAATCCGACAGGTTTAACATCACAATTACACATATCTCTCTCAGTGTTCTGACACAAAAGATTATCCCAGTCTTTTATCTTGTAGAGTCATGCTGAATGTCATTCCTATATCAGTCTCAGTGTTGGCTTCTATATGCATTAAAGCTGACCCACTAGATCAGAGTGTCTACAAGATACAGTTATGAGCATGAGAAAAATCATCGCACTGTGCATTTTGAATGAAATTCAAAACTGAATTTATGAGATGAAGTGTGCACTTTATTTGAAAAAATGACATCAGAAGCAGCTTCTACCAGTCAATATGAGATATAAATAGTGCAACTCAGCATGACGCGCAGAAGGAAGGCAGTACAGTTATCATCTGAATAGTAACCAGCCAGTGAGCAGCCGTTTGTAAGCCACTATAAAATTTCTCTTGGTTCCTTGCTGTGGCAACACAATATTAGTCCTTATTTTATACTTGTTTATATTCTGATATCATCAGTGGCCATTATAAAAGTTAAAAATGAATGCCTTTTTCTCTACATGTATCATATAAAACTTGCAAACTAAGAAGAAAAAAAAACAAGTTAAGGCTTTGAGTTGATCAGTATTTTTGGATAGTATGAAAGTCATCATCATCAACATCATTTATCATTTTCAGGCACCACATACCCCATACCTTGTGATGATGGAACATTCACATATGATAACATGACCAAGCTTCAGTCCCAATCAGACTGTTTGCCATGTGAGGCTGGACAATTCTGCAGGTAAGGCATGATGCTGAACACATCTGTTGAAAGGTTGTGGCTACAATGTCAAGTGTCCATTCAGTAAGATATGTATTCTGTCAGATCTCTTAAGAGCAGGTCTTGTTTCCTGCGGTGGCTTTTCAGCCCAGTGCAGTGTTAATTTGACCAAGCAGCCAGACTGCCTGCGGAGAGATGTATCTTCATTTATAATGCAGCAGAAATACTATAAGTCATATATGCCTTTATTAAGTTTCTCTGCCTTTTTCTCTTGATGTGAAGTTTATGTTTTAAATTTATAGTGATGAATAATTATTGATTATTTTGACTCCTCTGTATGAGTTGCAGTGTACTCATTTTGCTGTGTTGCTTGTAGACTGAGTTTTGTACATTAAGGAGAATCTGATGAATGTTTGTCACTTGCCTTGCCTTTGCAGAAATGGACAACTGTATGGTGATTGTGCCGCTGGCTACTACTGCAAATCTGGCTCTTCAGAAAATATGCCAAACACTACAGTGGATTTCAGTATCTGTGTTGCTGATAGTGTTTGTGCAGGATTCTGTCCCACAGGCTCATACTGTCCTGTTGGAACACTTCTTCCTGTGCCATGTCCTGCGGACACATATCGAGATACTGTAGGAGCAGAACAAGAAGTCGACTGTGCCAGTTGTCCGGCAGGATCACTTTGTCCAGAAGGTGAGACGAAGGGTTTGGTTAGCATCTCAGTCAAAAGTAGCTGGGGAAAGGGGTGGGTAAGGAAGGGGAAAGGGGCAATGTCCAGCCATTGTGTCTCAGGGTCCCTGAACACCTCCTACCTTGATCTGTTTAATGTGAAATTTCTAACCCCAAACTTTGGGCTTGAATCTTGTCAAAAATGTCTCAGTGTCTTGATGTTTTATGTCTCCAAGCTGCCTTCTCGAGTATTTATCAGAGATGCATTCATGGGTAGAGATGAAAATTTCATTTTGTTTATGCAAAAGTACCAGCATGTCAAATAATATATTATTTCTGAACTCGCATTAAATGATGGACACACAAAACACATGTTTTAGAGTGACAAGCTTTTGACTTGGTCATACAGCAAGGCCTTATGACATTGAGTCTCATGTTCTAATAAAAACCTAGAATTTCATTGTGATAGTTTAGTTCTAGTCCCTTAATTTCGATATCAAATAATGCCCACAAACTAGAGTACCTCACATACTCAAAATTGTGGAATGGTCCTCTGTAATTTGAGTTCATGAGAACTATTATGCTGTGTAAAGGGGAAAGTGGAGTATCCCACTGTGAAATTTCTTTGTTTGGGATAGCATGTTTTGATATCAATCTGATCAGATAAAAAGTACAAAATGGTATACACTGGGCATGATTGATGGACTGATGAGAATAATTAATCTCAAAGTCCTGCTGACACGAAAATATTTATGACTTTTGCATCAGATATGCTGGGACTCATACATCTGTGTGTGTAAATATTTCAACAGGCACCAGCAACCCAGAGCCATGTCCAGTGGGCCAGTATTGTTTGAAGGGAAATGGCACAGCACCTTGTCCACGACTTACATACCGCAACATCACAGGAGCAGCTGTTATTACGGATTGTTTCCCATGCCCAGCTGGCTACTGGTGTAATTATACAGGTAATAGATCAACTTTATTTATGTAGTTACTGATGCTTTGCATCCTCACAAGATATAATGTCACAAATTCCCTCCAGGTTCTCACAGGTTCTCATAAAGGTACACCTCGGTCAAGTGAGGAATGAGAGTGAGATGGCATTCCAAGAGATCCAGGAGCACAGTGTCCAACCTGAGAATGGAGCTCACAAATTTCACATTATATAATGATGCCTTAAGGTGCTGAGAACAAGCCATATGTTGTATTACCATGCTGCCCCCAGCATATAGCATTAAAATAATTCTGCCCAGAATTCACCACTTACCATTCTGTTGTTGTTAACCTCACTGATTTTGTCTATCCAAAGGAATGGCTACGTATGAAAACAACCTGTGCCCACCTGGGTATTTCTGCCTGGAAGGTGATGAACCTCGTCTTTGCCCGGCCGGACGTATGCGGGACACACCAGGGGCTGGATCACCTACTGATTGCCCCCTATGTCGGCCAGGGTATTATTGCCCCAATGACACAGACAACACACAGGGTATTCCTTGCAGAGAGACATTTGAATGCCCAGAAGGTAAGATAGTTAAGGACTCTTTACCTCCATACAGTCACAGTATCATATATGGCACTACTGTTGACGCAGGTGATATTCTTTTCTACACAAGTCTTTCAAATTTAAGAAAATGGATCTTGTAGGCTATCATTTTTTTATCATCTTAATTGAGCTGGCTAGTTCTGACTTAACCTTTATTGTGGATGTAATATTTATCTAATCACGTGTGCCTTGTTTCCAGGTGCATCTATTGAGATTGACTGTAGACCAGGCTACTTCTGTAACGGCACAACTGGTGATCCTTACATCTGCCCAGGAGGTTATTACTGCCCTAATGCTACTGATACACCCATCCCATGTTACTATCCTTACTACTGTCCAGAAGGCAGCAATATGACATTAACTTGTCCATTAGGTAAGACTACCATATATGTTGAGTTATGTTTTTTTTGTTTATCTGGGTAGATAGAATGATGAAAGGATTGTTGTTTTTTTTTGTTTGCATGCAGTTAAATAACATGACGAAAGTCAGTTTCATGCATTTGATTGCCAGTTCTGTTTTCTCTTTTCTTTTACTGGATACAAACTGCAGTACTCATGCCGCAGAGCATCAAAGTCTCTATTTTTATATAATTCTCAGGATATAAGGCTGATCATCCCAGTGGCGTTAGAGACTCATTAGACAAGTCCTGTTCCCCATGTCCTGCGGGCTACTATGGCAATGACACAGATCGAGCAGACTGTTATATATGTCCAGCTGGCTACTACTGTCCTGAGAAGACCCACCATGGGACAGACAACCCATGCCCCATTGGTTCTTATTGTCCAGAGGGATCTGCCTGGTACCAGCCATGTCCAGCGGTTGGTATTCTGTTGTTATATTATCTTCTTATTATCATTTACATTTCCCTTTCCATTTTCACCCTCTTTCATTCACACAATCTCCGAATCTAAGGTGTATTGGTCCATGGAAATATATGGAAACTCTTGAAACTAAAAATCTGTGGGGACTTTTTTCAGTTTTTGCTGGATAGGAGCTGCTGGCATTATTGTTTTTTTTTTTTAAATGCTTCAAATTTTAATCCTCGTAGGGCATGTATGGACTAAAGGAACTGGCCATAGAGTATGGAGACTGTGCCTACTGTCCAGAAAACACCTACAATAACTTGGAAGGTCAGCAGTATTGTAGAGTTTGTGGAAGTTCAGCTTATGCTTCAGAGGGCAGTCCCACATGTACCTGCATAGGCAAATACAGATACTTCCAGCCATCAGATGGGAGCTGTGTCTGTGAATCAGGCTTTATCTACTATGACGAAACAAGCACATTAACCACTGATGGAAACTCTGATGAAAACTGTCAGCAAATAGTTGATTCAACATGTTCCACCACAGAAGTGCGCTGGGCCAATAGCCGTGATTGTGTGAACCCTACCTCTGTTGACTGCACCACCAAGTGTCCAGATGGAGGCTCCGTGGACATCAGTCTGGGAATGTAAGTTTGTAAAATGCTGTGCAGAAGATGGTGATTTGAGTCCTGGGAAATGCGTGATATCACATTATGCAATTTACTTTTTTACTGAAGCTTTGGTGTGCAATGTTGCTTCACTTCTAATAACAGTTAGTACTCAGATATTAGAGACAAATGATGAGAAGACAGCAATATTTGTTCTCTCACAAACATTCAGCATTTTCATTTCTATTCATTCACCCATGAGAAATTCAGTTTTCTGATGGAAATGTTTCACTCAAGTTTGTCAAATAATTTATTCCACACAGGTGCCTGTGTGATACCTACACAGATTATACAGAGATATGTGACCTCACATGTCAGAGCACAACAGAACCTACAGTAACTTTAGAGCTGTTATCAGATGGCACTGTCAGTATTGCCATCACTGACCCAGTCACAGGAACTACAACTTCTCATGTAAGATTTGTATGGTGTCATTTCAAATTAGGCCTGTGCCAAACCCGGTCCAAGAAGTAATCTTGGGTAATACATATTGCCATATTCAAAACCTGGGTACCCGATTACTCACGATTACTACCTAGCTGGCGACATACTTAAGCAATTAATGGCTTCTTCTATCACTATAAGCAAAGCTCATTACTCGCCCACCCCAGGCATCATACCCGCCCAGGTCCCTATCGTTACCCGTCTGGGCTCCGTCTGGGTTTCGGGTTTGAGGTCAGTGACAGTGTGCTTGTGATGTGATGTTGTTTATTGTCGAAACAGACCAACCTTTCCCCTCCCGTTTCGAAGCATCATCCCCTTAGCTGCTCTAATGCGGTGATGAGAACTAGCTTTTTTTTCGTTGTTCCTTTTTCTTTTCTTTTTTTTTTTCATTTTCCAACAGTGAAAATGGATTTTTTGTTTGTCGTCTTAATAATGCCTTTTTTATTGTTGTTCTTATTTTCTTTCAGTGTTTCATCATCTTAGATATAATAGTAGGTAAACCATTAGACTTCAAAATACACAGAGAAATTGTAAAGAAAATGTTATTATATGAAGGCAAGACAATAAAAACCAAAGGAAATAATATAAGCTACATATAGCAATATAAATAGAAAAGACCATAACCATTCGCAATTGCAAACTTCGGATTGTTTACGGTAAAGATACAGAGATCATCAAACAGTGGCAATAAATTCTGAGAACAGAGGAAGAGAGGGAGAAGGGGACTTGAAGGAGGAACTGCTGGTCGCTAGCTGCTTTTACCTGTGGGTTAATTAGATGACACATTATTCTGTTGTTTCAAGCCTGATAAAGCATGATTATTTTACCAGCGTCTTTTCTCATGAATACATGATTACTTAGCTTGGCTTCACCCACTGTCTCCTGATGAGTAAACGATTACACAATCTGGGTTATCTAGGTCTCCTCTGGTGGTTACACGATTACTAAATCCGGGTTTTTCAAAAGTAATCTTGGGTCCCAGCGGCTAATAGGTATTTCGGGAACCGCGTACCCGATAACTTTTTGCCCAGGCCTATTTCAAATACATACCATTACCATGTGGATATCCTTTTCCTTTTGAAGGGTGGGGGGGGG
>JAWQUT010000113.1:861483-875994 GCA_033807755.1 Ellobium chinense
GGGGAGTGTCAAGTTCAGATTTAGTTGTGACACATTCCTCACTCTGCCTTGGATACATGATATAATGAGGCATGAAAGAATAAAAGAATTTGAAAGTCTTCTTGTCAGGAGAAAGTTTAGAGGGTCATTAAGTTGCCTTTGCAGACCTAATATATAGATGAAAATTTATATTTTAGGTTTAACGGTATTGCGTATTCCACAAATCTTTTTTTTGAAATTCATTGTTCCTGTTCTGAACTTTCGTGTCAAATCTTATGTCTGCACCAATAGAAAGAAAACTATAATTTTTCATATTTCACATATTTCAGACCAAAACAGATGTCATTGGACCAAGTGAGGTGACCACAGCAGCCAGCAGTGTATATGTAATCAACTTCTTTGATACTGGAGTGGCAGGTTCTGTCTATGCTGATGCATCCAGTGCTCTGGATATGTTATGTAAGAACTTTTAGATTTGAAATTAACATGGTCATCGTGTTGCTGTTAGCTGCTGGTATAATTATCTGCATAACCCAGTATATTTAAAAGTCACATGAACTTACAGACATTCAAAATTGCTGTTGGCTTAATCACAACCTCCACTTAAATGTAACATCATTCACATAATAGAATACTGTATTTACTTCGTAAGTGCAGCTGGATAATTCCCAAAGAGTTGGGATCAAGTGGTTTGACAGTATGAAATATGGTAAATGAATATAAACCTCATGTTTATGCCTGTTATTTTTGGGGTCTTTAAGTCTCAAGTCAGTAAGTGTTATTTCAGGGACAACATGTAACAGAAAGTTCTGAGTCAACATTTGAAAAGTATACAGAAATATGGATGTGCACAGATTATGAGGGGACATGCATGAAAATAGGAAAGTAAGGAAGAATGGAGGTGCTCAGGATGAGTTTGGAAGATCAGGAGTTGCGTGAAGGAGAGCTATGATTATTTTTTTCTTAAGTGTAAATTTCATAATCCACAGATGATCTCCAGACTTTGACCAGCAATGTACCTGTAGGAAGACGTCGTCTGTTATCCACCACACTTCCAGCTAACCAGATTCTGAACCCTGCCCTTTGTCTGGAGCTGGGAGAGATTGTTTTATTCAATGTCTGGATCAATAGTACTGATCGTTCATCCAGTCATTATCCTGTATGTATTGTCACTGGCAAAGTATACAAACCATAGGTTAAGCAAAATTGGAGGAGCTATTCGATCACCTGCATGACTGTACAACATGTTAGGCTTTTTTTTTTTGAGTTATGCTTGACTAGTCAGACTAGACTGGCCCAAATTTACCAAGACTTTCAAAGAGATGAGATACTCTTGAAATTTTAAAAAACTTAACAGCCTTTAGGATTCTGCTGGAGTCATAAAAAATCATATATCTTGAGATAAATTTGTCTTTTCACTGATTTTTGTGTAAAGTATTTGTGCATGTTAACTGACAGAACTGTCTCGTTGCTATGATTTACTGTAATGTGAGAGCTAAGGTTCATGATATCTGTTTAAATGAATTGGTCATTTCAATGATTTTACTTGTCTTACTCAAACAGGTCTATGTGAAAAATCATCTTTACAATTCCAATCCAACATTCGACTATGGTGCCTTCACCCAACTGCAAAATCTTATTGACAACACCAACGCATCAATTACATCATTTGCCCATGCTTTTGTGGAGGCAGGAACTTTCGTTTTCGCTGATGCACAAGAGCCCAGCTGGTGAGTTGAAAAAGTGTTGTGGCTATAACAGTGTGTTGCATTGTAGTTTTGTTTCTTACTCTGCATAGTGAATTAGAGCCTCCTTTTGAGAGAAACAGGAGAAGTGTATTCACACTGAATTTATAACTTTGTCTTTCCATCATCATCATAAGTCAGATGACTCTCTTTGCTTCTGCTGCTGCAGGAGAGGGAGGGATGGAACCTATTTTAATATCTTTAATTACTATAAGACCTTGTATTGCCTCACTGTGCAGGTGCCACTGGACTTGGTGTTTCCTTTTCACAATAGACTGTTTTTCATCAGTCAACTCCAACAGCGCTCACTTCCAGTATAAGTTAAATGTATTTAAATGGAGGTGTGATTGCATTATGAGATCTCTCTTCTGAAAGAAAATGATGCATCAGCCCATAAGAGCTTATGTAACAGACCGTGTGAGCCAATCATGTTCCTCTGACAATGGAAGTGTAAAAAGTGGAAGTAAATTGTTGGAGTTGTGAATGACAATGTGCGGATGACAGTGCATGCATAATAGCTGAGAGTGATTTATACTGTCAGCAAAAGGCTCATAACTCATATGTGGGCTCTTCACAATAGGGAGGTCATTATTGAAGTAATGCCAACTGGGTCATCGTGTAGCTCGACCTCAACACAGATGATGCCAGCAACTGCTACAAACCTTGTGGCCCTGGGTGTTTACAAACAAAATGTTGCCAATGAGGAACCAGACTGGGGCATCATTATTGGTGAGTTAGTCCTGAATCTTCTGTTGATAATACATGACAAGCAGGAGGAAAAGGATATTTTACTGAAATGGTTATTTGTTTTTGTTGTGAATTTAACGGTCATAGGCACTGTGTACTGTAGTTAATATCAGAAGCAATCTTCTTCTTGCCAAAAGTTTCAAATTTGTACTGTCTCTTTACCTTTATATGAGATTTGGTGGCTTTTCTTGTGTTTACTATTATTGTGTGGATTGTACTCGGTAGTTAGATGAGATAGAAGTGGTCTTGCAGAACAGAATTTTTATTGTGTCTTGTTCAATAGATTATAGACACTGTCTGTTGTAGTAACAATGGGAGCAGGTCTGCTTTCTGTGGCTTTAATATTTTAATTCTTTACAGGTCTTATTGCCTTTTTTGCGGCACTGGTGGTCCTTCTTGTCATTGCTGTTATTGTGTGGCGTCCACATGATTCTGTGATCTACCCTGTGAAACACTGGAAACCCAAGTATCGCAAGCTTGGATTGCCTCCTCCAGTGCCTTCATACTTACGTTATGATCCAGACAACTGGGATTGGTCAAACAAACATGCAATGTAAGTTTACATACTATATGAAGTAAATAAAGAGAGCAGTTCCGTGTGAAGTAAGCTATTGCAGCATTTTTGTTGTTGCTAGTGCACAAACCTATTGTTGCTTTCTTTGAGTATTTATGTCCAGAACATGATCCAGTCACTTACCAAATACCCAAAAGGTCCAACTACAAACAGCAAGGCTTCATTTCTGTGGCTTCTTCACTGCATTCTTGATGTTACAAACTTTGAGTTTGTAACTAGTTTAAAGAGATGCAGCTATCTGCAGGGAATGACTCTTGCTTCATGCAAACTCATTATTTATTGTTTCAGTTGGTGTTGAGTGTGAGGAATGTGAAAGTTAGATGTATCTTTCTGTATTATATTTTTTGAATCCACAAGATTGTTTGGGTGTATTTGCATAAAATGAGAGGGTCTGGGTGTTACAAGAATGCCAGCAGTAGTGGGCGGACATTTCATTCTGAACAGAGATGTTCTCATGTAGTGCCATCACTCTCTTTCCCTTCAACAGTGCTGAAGAACTTGGTCCCAGACCTGGAGTGGAGGGAGCCGAGGCATCCTCTGTCCTTGCAGATAAGGGTGAGTTTAGGTTTCTTTCCATCATTTGCTTAGGTTAACCTGTAGAATTTATTCTGCTTAATTGCAGTCACTTATTTTCAAGTTCTGTGCAATCACAGTATTTTCCAGATATCAAACTACTGTTTTTACTACATTTAGGTAACTAGATAACTGCAGCTTCTTTTGAAGGCAACTTTGTCTGTGCTTTTCAGGAATTACTAATCAAACAAATGTATAAACTTTCTTGATCACTTTTCATGTCACAGGTCGTTAGGTTCAGTGATGCTTCAGACAGAACTGTGTATTCTAGGTGGTTCATTGTAGACTATTTTGTCCTCTTGTATAGCCTCATGTACATGTCCTTATCACACAGAAATATTGAGAAGGCCTGCAGCAGCTGTACTCTTTATCATCACAGGCATATCAGAGCTTATTTTGAACATTTGTTGCCTCTCACAGCATTTTCTTGGTACACACTGCACTAATACAGCTTCTGTCTTAAACAAAAATACTTTGAATCCAACAGGGTTGGTTCATTCTTAAACAGAAATACTTTGAATCCAACAGGGTTGGTTCATTGTTCTCATTTATAATATTTGTCAATGAATCATATTGCCTTCAGGAAAGAAAGATAGTGATCTTGATGACTTCAATGTGCGAGTGCTCTACGACAAACTTGAGGATCAGAATCTTCATTTGGCATCCCAACTGGCAAGACAACAGGAGGATTTGGAGGGATTCTACAACCGTATTTGCCAACAGAATGAGGAGCTTAAGAAGCTACTGAATGATCTTGACCCAAACAAGATAGCTGCACTGGAAGCTCGTCAGGCAGCCATAGAGAGAGATGGACTTCAAGGAGCAACTGCTGCTGCAGAGGGAGCTACTATAGTCAATGCTAGCCTAAAAATGGATGGAAGTGGGGCTAAAGGAAAACTGGGTGGTGAGTTTTTCAAATGGAATAAAATTTCACATAGTATATGATGAGTTAGTTTTCATTCTGAAAGTTTTAAACTCACTGGAGTGTGATGTTAAAATAATGACCTATATCCCTGACTGTGCACAGTCTAATTCAAAATGATTGTGCTGAGCAAAACAAGTATATTTTCTAGATGTTCTGTTCACTTGTTATCTTAAAAGTCATTAGAGTATGCTTGTAAAACAGAGCTTACCATTCTTTGAGAGCTGCACCTTCCACGGCTGTGAGGCCTTTTTATATATGTACAGCCAAGAACGAACACATGAAGCACATGCAAGTAGAAATCATGGTTGCCTCAAACAAACCTTTCAAATCTGAATTTATTTCTATCTATACTAGTGCTTCATGTACTGTACTCTTGAAATTTGGCAAGCTTGAATAAGATGAAGTGGTCTGCAAAGAATTGGAGTTATCCTTGCTTGACTGGATGTATATTTTTTCTCATAATTATCTTACCAAAGTGAAATTATCAAAAAGCTTTTGAAAACTGTTCCTGTAGAGACAGGAAATGGAGAGCAAGTCAACAACCATTTTCTATAGAAAGCCAGTTATTTCTCCCTTCCACACTTCTTTACTGATGATATTTTGTGCTCTTTCTCTTGATCAGGAGCTGGCAACAGAGAGCAGGATCTCATGCTTGCCCTACAAATGCTCCTTGATAAGCTTAACTCTGGCCATATTCCTCTCAGCCAGGAGATGTGGGATAAGATGAAAAGAGGAGCTCCTGCTGGAGGCAGCACTGTCACTAATGTTAACATCTCTGGTGCAGGTGCTCATCAACAGGTCAGTGGGAGATCAGAGGTTGCAGCAGTTGTAATTTTGTTTTGAACCATGAAATGTTGAGTTTATTTGATTCTGGCTATTAGTCATGAGCTTTATATTCAAGTAACACTGCAATTTGAAGTTGTATTGATGCATGTACTCAATTTCCTTTGTCATCAAACTTTAAATGTGAGCTGTAGAAAAATATGAGGTAATTTTAGGATGTGCAGAAGCACACTGCAAAATTTTACACACATGTAGCTTGAACAAATTTTATCTGATTTATATTAGTATCTCAGATGTGTGCCAGTCAATCAGTAACTACAGAGAGTATCTTTTGCGAGAGATATGTCAGGAGTCATAATGAAAAATCATGATTTGTGTAATCACTTCCGTTGCAGTCTTGAAAAATCTGTATTTGCAGTTCCACTTTTCAGAAAAGATTGCAAAGTCAGTTGTAATTACAATATTATTTAAGGATGTGTAGAGTGTAAATCCATTTATTGATCATATTAGATGACAGGAGCTCAAGGGGAAGTCTTGAGACGACACAATGGAGAGCGCATGCAATTAGAAAGAGAGCTGGCTAATGATGAAAGAGAAGCTTTTGATAATTTGTTACATGACAATGACAACAAGCGGAAGAAGATCACTGAGTCTATGGCTGAATCTCTTGCACTCAAGCTTCAAGGTAGGATTTATGAGACTAAATGTTTCTGACATGCAGAACTTATTATTATGCAACAGCTATGATACATTTCTAAGTCTGAAGCACATATTTATAAGAAATATCGGAGCATACTTTGTTAACACTACAAATCTGAACACCGATGTGGTTCACTTGAGCTGATTGATAAAGACAAGCTGATGTTGAGAAAGAGTTTGGTTCGTATCTATAAGGATTAACATCACAGTTCATCTAACACAAGAAGGGAGATACTGGTTAAAAATCATGGTTGGGGGTCCCAGTTTAGTATAATATTGCTTCAGTATATACTGTATATACTTCAATACTGTGTAATTTCTATTAAGTAATTAGAAATATGTAATTAGAAATTACACAGTATCTTACGTACAAGTATTTCCACATGTGGATTTAAAGATGATGAAGTTCTCATATGCTGAAGTTTAAATGGAGAGTAGAAATATAGTACAATAGCATTTGGCAAGTGTCATATAAAAATGTACACAAAGAATTGTATATTTTATATCATCTGAAGGGGACTTGAAAGATGGAGAAATCAAAGAAATTCTGAGTCAGCATGAGAAGGACCTGCAGGCAGCCCTAGACAAACACAATAAGTCTCGAGACAAACAGATGGAAGACCTAAGAAGGAAGTTAGCAGAGAGACGCCGCAACAAGGAGGCACAGCTTAAAGAGAAGCAAAAGCAGGAGGTCAGTCCCACATGATGCTACTGTGAAGTGTCACTCATAAGTTATACGGCCAAGCTCGACACATATAAACTCAGCTAGAATTCCATGCAGGGTTAGAAGACTGTCTTGAAATTCAGTGGAGCACAAGATGCAGATCAGTATTGAAATGCACGTACTTACTACATTTACATAAACTTTAACCATATACATGCCGTTTAATACTATGTAGTTTGATGCCAGTGAACAAGGAAACATTGTTATCAATAAAAGGGAAGTACAGCACACAAGATGATAACCAGAACCATAATTTTTATGCAGTTACACAAACAAGTTATTGACCTATTATTATGCGATAGTCAGATTGTTGATCAACGGCATGTAAGTGCACAATGTGAATCAAGCATGATTGGGATATTTACCTTGTCAGTTACCCGTTGGTCTGAATGTCCATCTGATGGACATGCAGTAAGATGGCAACATGCACTGTGTGCCAACATCTAGTGTTGATTGGATATATGCAATATTACAAATGTATGGAAAATGAAATAATGAACTGAAACAGACATAAATTAGTATAGTACATTTCCAGTTCTTCAGGGATTCTGTGGGAAATTCCAGATATTTTTTTATATTTTGGTAAGGGGCCTGTTTGCATTATGACAAGAGTAATACACCACATGCCTAAACACTTGATATTATTACACTACCCATGAACTAGTCCTGAAATGTCACTGTGAAGATTATGTTGTGTATATTTAACCTACTACAAAACTCAATGTGATCACACAGGCTGAAGAAGCTGGTCTGCCTCCACCCATTGATAGTCCTGATGACTCTGACATGAAACTTCAGACAGAACAAGATGTTCTGACCACAATCCACTCAGAGGAAGCCTCAGGCTTGGCTAGGGCAGACATGGACACAGGTCATCAGCTTTCAGAAGACATGAGAAAGAAAATGTCCAACAACATGGCAGAACAAATTGTGAGATGTCATACTCACTACCATGTACTTTAGCTACAGTGCTTGTTTCAGTTACGGGAGAGAAACTGAATATTTCATTGAAATGTCCTAATATTTGTATTTTTTATTTAAAAAGTTCACAAGCCTTCGGGGTGAATTTCAGCTCATCCCCAATTAAGTACGGAAGATAGAGCTACAGAATTTATAAACAATGAAGTCTTGATATTATGTCCTCATTTATTAAGAATGTCTTGTTATTAATTATAAATTTCACAGGCATTGATTCAGTAATTTTTTTTAATCATTGCATTATTCTATGGACCTTGATATCAAGTGCACCCCAATAATAAATATACTTTTTTCATGCATCAAAAATATACTGAGGTTCTACTGATTCTTTATATAAAATATCCAGTATTTGAAATGTTTGAGACTGAATCAAAATTCTACCTTGAAGAATGACTGAGTCCCTATTATTTGGTCCTTTTTACATTGTAACTTTTTTTTTTCTCTGTTGGTTGGCAAATCTTTAGGAAGCACTGAACTCACAGAATTTGATTAGTGCTGATGATGCCGAGGATATTATTAAAAAACAGCGTGAGCTGGAAGCAAACTTGCAGAGCCGTTTTGAGAAGCAGAGAGAGGGTCAACTCCAGCGCCTTCGAGACAACATGGAGAAGAGAAGACAACAGAGGCTGCGGGCTTTGCAACAACAGCAGGAAAAGGAGAGAGCAGAGGTAGGAAGTCAACAGCTATCTAACAAACACCATCATCTTTAGAGAAGACAACAGAATGTTGAGTCATCAACATAATCATAGCAAATTGATTATGTGATTCATGAAAAAAGTAAGGTCAACTTCACTTAATCACTTCTCCTTGGGAGTACAGAAGTTGTTTTGTGTTCAAAAGGAGTTACAATTTAGGAAGTTTTGCGTAGAAATATAGTAATTTCTCATGTGGTAAATGCTCTGATTACATGGAAGTTGTGATTATCTGGATTTTGATGAAGTGGAGTATTCTATAATAAACTGAATCCACTTTCAGTGCCATCCTCAGTATTCAGTGCAAGTCATGTAGTTTGACTTCACTAATTTTCAAATGCTTTGTGGCAGGCCTCTGAAGTTTGCATCATGAAGTAACGGAATTGTACATGGCCACTGTTTTAACATATCCTTAACTCTTTGAACCGGGAAGACCGATATCCATTTGTAGCACAAGCAATGAAAGTATGAATAAAGTTAACAGTAGATATAAGTCATTCAGAAATTTTAGAAATGCCAAACCTGCCAAATTTCTAAACATAAACAAAAATCTATTTATTGCCCTGTCATGTGACTGTAGCCTTTAAGTGAAAATGCATAGAAATCAGATTTAAAAAGATCTGAAAAACAATCCCTTTGTCTCACCCTTTCTCTCAGCAAACAGACAGACAAACAGACCAATCACACAACATATGTTAGAAACCCTCCTAACTTGATTTTGCTTCTCTTTGTTGATGTTATTATCCATTAAACTTTCTCACAATTTTTCAGGGTTGATTAGTGGGATAAATATTGTCCTGTGTGATGTAAATTAATTTAAGTTGTACTGTGTGCTTACAGCTTTCTAGTCAGTTAACTCAAGATGGACACGGTGAAGACAAGGAGCGTATGCTGAAAGCATTAGATCTTCGCCATCAGCAACAGAGAGAAGCTCTTGAGGCAGAGATGGAATCAGAGGAAAATGAACAAGGCAGGCAGTTGTCAAGGGCACTTGATGAAGACCACACTTCTTTGCTGAAGGAAGGACATCGCAAACTCACAGATCAGGTACAGGTTTGAGAGTTCATTGTGTCTGTGAAAAGGGTCTTGGGGAAAACCTTGCTGACATTGCCTGCATACTTATTAGTGATCATGTCAAATTCATGACTATCTTCTCCTTAGCTGATGGTGACTGAGGTAGGAAATTTAGGAGGGGAGATGGTGGGAAGAAAGTGCGGTGCTGTTGCTCATGATGATCTCAAGGGGGTTGTCCCTGTAAAAGTTGCTCAGCACGCTGAAGCAGGAAAAAGTAGACATCATCACAGTTATCACTTACAAACAAGCTGATGCCAAATTTATATTCACATTTAAGAAAGAATCTAAGATTAACATTCGTGGCCGTTTATTTGCACTCGCACCTCTTATTTCATATATTCCCAGCTGCTGTCTGCAACATCTCAGTCTGACCGCCTGGCAGCCCAAAGGGTCATTGACCAGTTCCGCAGAGATCTAGAGTCTTTGGATCAGGACAGGGAGTCTGAAAGGAACAGGCAAATGGCAGATGTTCAAGCCAAACTGGCAGCTAGACGGGACAGGTACCAAACTATTATCTTCTTTTCTGAGGCCAGCATGTAACTTGATCATGTTTCATTCCTTCATTTTCACGCAGCCTATTTTGAAGCCCTCAGTGGTTTGTAAATACAACCTGATGAGGACAGCAGTTGATGATTTATTCTCTTTCAGCCACTAATGACACTGTTCAGAACTGCTTATTTTTTCCTAATCATTGTCCATTGTCACATGCTATACAGCAGAAGAAATGGGGGGGGNGGGGGGGATCCAGAGGTTGGTAGGTGGAGGGCAGGATGAAAAGAAGGAGGTTTACGTTAACAATTCCTGAACTTTGAGTTTGATGCTACTTTCAAATTGTAAAAAGCCTTATTGTGTCCATAACATCTCTAGATTTACCAAAAAGTTTGTGCAATCATTGAAGTGAGACAGTGCAAACTACACTGCTGTTTTTTTCACCAGGAGGTTGAAAGAGAGCGGTAGACAGCTTGAGGAATTATCAGCCCAGAAATTTGTCTCCGAACAATCTCATCAAATGAAATCAAAGAGTGCCACTGATGGTGTGGCCACAGACTTGAACCTTCATCACATGCCCACTGTAGCTTATGCAGAAAGTATGGAAGAACAGGCACTGAAACGAGATCAGGTAAGGAATCAGGTTAGATTTGCTGCAATGCTTTTTAGGCTTTCTTAAAAATTCAGAAAATTCTGTGGTTGTTCAGGGATGCCACTCGTTAGGTCACCTGCAGCTTTTGTTGTTTTGAACTCTGTTTTCCAGCTTGTCTTGCTAGCAGTCTATGACAGAATCAGGTATATTTTTAATGAATTCACAAGCTCATCATCTTCTTTGCGTTCATCAGGTTTTGTTTTTCTTGACATCACAGTGACATTGTATTAAAATATTTGAACATTCTTTACAGGACAGAGCCAAAGAGGATATTAAAAAACGCCATCAGCAGGAAAGAGACCAGCTGGCTGTTAAGTTAGACTCTGAAGCTCAAAGACAGGAGCAGGATATGTCAAGGATGCTGGATGGACAGATTGAACAGGCTGTCCGAGAGAGGAAGAACAAGCATGCATCAGAAGAAGCAGCCAGGACAGATCTGAGTCAAGAGGAACTGGCAGCTGTAAGTTTTTATACTAAATGAACTGAGTGCATAATTTCATTGCATACTCATAGACCATGAAATTCCATTTGAACTTCACCACCAGAGCTGACAGGTAATAGAGTATGATACTGGCTCCACATAAACGATTTGTATTGGAGTTTATTGGAATTAATCAATTGGAATTGTATTGGAATTCATCCTTTTAATATGTCTATAAATTTTACATTTGATTTCACTTGAGCATGTTGTGAGGCTGATTTAGGAAGTATTGGAGGACGAAAGTGAAGTTGACAAAAGCATACGTTATCTGAAGAGAGCCATTAGCTGAAGGTCAGTGAAGATAGAAAGGAAGAGAAGAGTTGTAAACTAACGCATTACCAAATCATTAGTGTATAGACACTCTTCTGGCTGCCAGATTGGAAAGTGGAGCAAGGATGGGAGTGCCCTGATGTTTGTGATGCCTGTTGTGGAATCAGGTATTGATCAGATCACTGGAGCATATTGAATAATGTAGACCGAAAATTTAGAGCAAAAATACATGTACTCATGATATTCCACAGCTGATGGCAGCTCATGCACAGGAAATTGATGAACTCACAGAGCGTCTTGAAAGTGAGAAAGCACGTCAACAGATAGCACTTCGAGACAGATTGGCTGAACATCGCAGGCGTAGGATGGAAGAACTTAGACGACGTCAAGATGCAGAGCTGATGTCAGAGATGTTAGAACAGCATAAAGAACTGGACAACATCAGACTTAAACAGGTAAATGGAGACATGGTTTAAGTGAAGACATGGTTTACCTGAAACAAATTGAACCAAACAGTGCATAGAATGAAAGATGTGGCACTTACATGTATTTATTCATTTCCCGAGAAACATGGCATGATAGTATAAATTTTGCTTTGGTAGGAACTGAAGTGATAAATTGTTAATATAAATAAATAATGTCAACATTCAGTTCCATTTTGCGCACAGATTTTATAGTAAATTCTTGTGTTTATGAATCAATCCAGGCTAAGCAGGTAGAGCAGAAAGCAATCGAAGAAGGAATCAGGGAGAATGGAGAAGAGGACAGTGACAAGGTTGTTGAGGCTGTGCTGGCACAGAGACATGCCCAGGTAAGCATTGTGATGTTCATGATGCTTATATCATACATCTTATTTGCATGATGTACAGTGTGTGCATGTTTGCTGCTGACTGCATGACACCTAAGGTGTCTTGTGCCCAAAAGGCATCAAATAAATGACCTCTCTTAATAACAGCAGAAGCAAGGAAAAAGTTGCTACTAGGAGGTATTGCAATGTGCAATATGTTTAGTGTAGATAAGACAGTACCCTGTCATTAGAAAATGTTGCTGTTGATTGGTGAAAGTTGTGAGAAAGCAGACTGCATTGGCAAACATTTCCTGCTGAGTGGAATATGTTACATAAAGGGTTACTAAGAGAGTAAATATATTATTACCATCATTTGTATCATGCCTTGCTCTTTGTCATTCAAATAATAGGAATTACAAGACCTGGAGAATCAGTTTATGACTCGCAAGAAGGTTATTGTGGATGATGCCCTGGGTCATTTGAATCAGAAGTATGACAAACTGCGTGACGAGATGGCTAAACGTCATGCACAGGAGCTCGCTGCCTTGGAGGTAAGAGCTTATTGAGAGTTTTAATCACTTGCCATCTAGATGGTTGAAGAGAACTTATTTGATGTAGTGCATTTATAAAAAACTGAGAAATCTCTCATCTGTGGTCGTATATCCTATATTCAGAAAAAAGAAATATGCAACTGACAATACAGTATTGAAAATAACTTTTTTAATGATTACTATGTCGATTGCCATTTGTTAGCCTCTATGCAGCTGAAGGATTCTCTGTGTGATTCTGTTTTCCTTCCATCAGAAACAGGCGTTGAGTCCAGAGGAGAAGC
The DNA here is from genome assembly GCA_033807755.1 of Ellobium chinense. Lineage (NCBI taxonomy): Eukaryota > Metazoa > Mollusca > Gastropoda > Ellobiida > Ellobiidae > Ellobium > Ellobium chinense. The sequence goes on from JAWQUT010000113.1 coordinate 874,488, forward strand.
ATGAACGTAGAGCAGAGCTGCTAAATCGTCAACAGATGGAGTTAGCAAAACTTGAACGTCAGTTGGCTGCAGAGGAAGGAGAGATAGAAAGGGGAGCTCTTAAGGATTGGGAGGTTGAATTTGCTCGTGCTAAGTTGGCTCTGAAGGAGAGACATTACAAGGTTAGTCAGTTATTTCCTATATAATATGTTTGCTATTTGGATTTATACTAGGGACAGACTTCTAGTAAATTAATTGCTTTTGTTTCTAGTTTATGGATGTGGGAGGCTGACCACAGGTAGCTTCACACTACAGCAGTGGCAACAGCTCAGTAAAATAGACTTCAGTGGGCAAATATTTCATCTATACTTGCACACAGTCGGCTTACCTTAACAGAACGTTTATTTTTGTAGCCCATTACACACATGTACATGTGTATAAAGTATGACATGAAAATGCACTCAGATACCTTGTTGATTTAAGTTCAGGATCAAGAATCTGTTAGGGAAAAGTACATAATTGTTCATCATTACAGTTTATTCTTATAATGAAATATATTCTTTCTCCTAATTTAGCATTCTATTAGATTCTGGGTGTGGGCGGATTAATATTTACTGTACTCCTATATTATTCATGGGTAGGAATTTGCTGAGGCACTGAGGGATTTTTCTCCCAATCATGAGAGTGCTAAATCAGCCGAGGAAGCAGCCAGGGAGTTAGAGAAAGTGAGAGAAGATTTAGACAGACGGAGAAGAGAGAAAGAAGAGGAGCTAAGAAGAGAACAAGATGGTGAGTGAGCTAAGCTTAGTTTTAGTTTCCCAATGTATGTAGAAGGTAGTCTTGAAAATTAGTAAGAGAGTACTACCAATTTTGTATCAATAGTCTGATTTATGTTTAAGTTTCAAGCCAACCATTAAAGGAGGGAATTGCAGAGTACACCAAACTACACTCTGCTAGTCAAAGATAAAGTTTTAGACAATTATACCCTTACAAAGGCTTGAGTTATACTATGTAATGGGTTGTCAGAAATGACAACTTGTGCAAAGTTATCCTTGTTAGCTTGGAAATAGTAGGGAAATATTTGAATGGCTCCATAGACCACTGTGCTCTTAAGACAATGTGTTTATTATCCCATTATTTTTTTTTATAAGTGCCATTGTGTTTGTTCAGTATTGTCCTAAATTGGTGTGGAAATATGGATTTGGTCTGTTGTTGGTGGTGAAGATGGTGATGAGGAGCGGCGGGAAGGCGAGCTCAGCTATGGGCTTTAGCCTAACTCGAGCCTCAACCGACAGCCGCAGTTGTTGTGAACAGACGTCAGGAACACAGCCGTGTAGAGTGGACGATATCAAAGTTTATTTACATGTAGTTGATGCAGTGCAGATAGAATGTTATAACATCAGTCACAGCTTCCATCCTACCAGCCAGCCTTGTGGGGAGAATGAATGTATGAGGAGTCTCGCAGGAGCCAGATGCGGGCTCGACTGCGCTCAGGCGTGTACCCAGACTCGAACTCAAAACCAGACTC
>JAWQUT010000113.1:877369-910177 GCA_033807755.1 Ellobium chinense
CACACCGTACTTTTCAAAATCATTTAAACTTGTAAATGGAAATATTCTGACACACCGATAAAATGTTTAATCATAGATTATGAGTTAACGTAAACTCTTGAAAAGCCTAATCCTAGAAAAAAAATTAAATCGTTACACACTGTACTTTTCAAAATCACTGAAGCTTGTAAATGGCAATATTCTGACACACAGATAAAATGTTTAATCATTGATTAAGAGTTATCGTAAACTATTGAAATGCCTATTCTTATTAAAAAAAAAATTAATCATTATACATCATACTTTATACATCACTGAAACTTGGAAATGGCAACATTCTGACACACCAATAAAATTTTTTATCACAGATTAAGAGTTATCGTAAACTCTTGAAATGTCTAATCCTAAAGATAAAAATTTAAATCATGACACACCGTACTTTACAGTATCTGTGAAAGTTAGAAATGATAACATTCTGACATACCGATAAAATTTTTAATCACAGATTAAAAGTTATCGTAAACTGTTGAAACGCCGAATCCTTGAACTAAAATTTTAATTCGTGACAAAAGTGTCCAGGTCTAGACCTACCTGATATCTTTCATATAGTCTAGATCTATATATATTTCAGAAATTGTAAAATCTGAGGAATCAGTGGTATGATGAAGTATACTGTAATTGTGTTTTCTGACTGAGTCTAGCCTAGACACTAGTCCTTTTGTCGTCGTCCCTCAAGCACACAGAGAACTTTTCTTAGATCGCCATTTTAAACATCAAACTTGTTCGTCAGATTGATGCAGTCTAATCATACATGCCAGTTCTGAGACACACAAAACACAATGACAACATTCAGCAGAAAACAAACAAAACCCAAAACTCAGGGACGATGAAGATGGAAATGAGAATGTATTCAAGTTTCGAAACGGATTTTGGCCAGCTGGGGCTGTGAATGATTACACCGGACCCTTCATACGAATTTCACGTCAAAAACCAAACTATTTTCTCTTAGTACAATGAAAACAGATTCGGTATACTATACATTGTTGTTAAGAGCAGTACGGGAAGACATGCCGGTATCGCAGACTCGGCCAACTTTATCACAGTAAAAAGCGGTCCAAGTTCAAAACGCTCGACGTAGAGTCGACAAAGAACGATTCAGTAAACAAAAATGGCCGACTTCTAAAGGGCGTGGGCTCGGGAAAGGGGGCATAACTCTAAAGGAGTCAAATTTTCAGGTGTATTATTTCCCTTGAGCGATTTCCGAAGTACGCCTATTATGTACACAGATCAAAGTGATCAAACGTTTAAGAAGATATTTACACACGCGTGATATGGAAGACATCTAAGTGTCATTTGAGACTAATCTCGATCTCTCAGTTTGAACTAATCTCAATCTCTTGATTGGATCTCTCGTAAAGGTAAAGCTTACCGAAAGTAAGTCAATCTCGATATGAAAAATCATTCTGTTATGTAAGTTAATCTTGTAATGTAAAGTGAAATCTTTAAGAAAATGTATGAAAAAAGCATGAAAAAAATGTAATCCTATTCTAGACTTGGGCAAAAAATGGAAAAATTCCTAATACAAGTCCGGCCACTTCTCAAGCAGTAAAATATTGAGTGTGCGGGTGAGCACAAAAATTCAAAATGTGAAATCTCAAGTAAAATGAGGAGAAAAATGAAACCGAGTTGGATGCTCGTGAAATTTAAGAAGCGCATAACAGCATAATGCAAGGTTCTAAAGTTCGGAAGTCGTCATAGCAAATTCATGGATCTTCTCAGTATTCGTGGGAGAATGAATGCGTAAGGCGCAGTTTCATTTATCTGAAGTTGCATTATTGAGTAACCATGGCGTTCAGCGCAGCTGTGGTTACATGATTCAGGCACGATTAGCGTGCATAATAAGAGTTGCAAAATTATATTACTGTACAAAGTGTGAGATAACATGAGTGAATGTGGAGAAGATCACAATTAATGCAGCTTGGTAGCTCATCATTATTCAGGCAGTAATGACGACCTTCGACTCAGATAGAACCAGAGTGCTAAAAAAATGCACTAAAAGTTTTATCATTAAGTTAACTCATGACAGTTAAAGTTTCAAGAGTGCAAGGCACGCTAATAAAAGCATAATTTCAAGTTTCAAGAAATGAAGTTATGAAACATCATGAAAAAGCATCCAATGACGGTATTATGAAAATATTGAAAATCAAGATTCCGTGAGGTCTTCAAGCCCAAAGATCTCCCAGGATCTGTGAAAGAGCTAAAGTGCTCAAGTTATGAATGAATTACGCAGAGCAACTGAAGTTATGATTCTGAAGTGGCAGAACTCACGTTAACAATCGCACTAGGTGAACAACAAACATGGTATACCACTAATTAATCTTGACTTGTCTTGGCACACACATGTCTCGTCTCGGGCATGGAAGCACATCACGGCAGAACCAGCACACGGAAGATAAGGGTACGTCTCACTGGGGTGCATCAGAAGGAAGGGCACATCTCAGGTCTGGAACTTCACATCAGGTAGCAGGACGGTGGCGACAGGTCATCAACAGGGACATATCACATCAGCAGGAGGGGAAACATCAGTTGAACAGCATTGGGCATCAGGCATCTCGGCTGGAGGGCAGGCACAGGCAAAGCCAGGGATGGCATCAGGACATCATCCGGCTATCGAGTCCTTCCCCGCCAGTCTGCGAGCAGACCTTCTTGAGGCAGCTGGGACTATTAACCAAACTGGAGGTGTTGTGACGTCTTCGTCGTCGCTTAGGCCAGTGTCTCCATGGGTCGCTGTTGTTGGACAAGGTAGCACCCCTTTGCCAGGGATTATCTTCAGGGCAAGGCTCATCGCTGGGGGGTTGTGGTGGAAGTGGAGGCTTCGCTGAGAATGAAGGGATGACTTGAGGTGGATTTGCAGAAGGGTTGAAATTGCGGTTCTTGTTCCTTCGTCTGCGTTGGCGGCGACGGGGCCTCTTGGGTGGTTGAGTTGACTTGGCTGGCTGGACAGGCTCTGTATTGCAGGTGGGCTTAGGTAAGCTGCAAAGTGTGGCAACATCTATGAGGAGGTCAAGAACTTCTCTTGCATCATTAATGTTCTGTGGTCTGTGTGTGGCGATAACTTCTGCGTGCTGACGGTCTGGCAGATTTCGCAGGAAATACCTGAGGCTTAGAGTGTCTCTTGTGGCAGCATCAACAGCAGGAAAGGCAAGTCTTGTCAACCGCTGGACATCTGCGACAAAGTCTCTACTGGTCTCGAAGTCTGGGTGGAACTTACGAGTTTCCAGGAGATGAAAATAATGGTGGTGGCTTCTGCAGTCTGTAAATCGGTTCTGCAAGGCGTCGACCAGGCTGGATAGAGAGGTTGTAACTTGTATATCAGGATTGTCAAAAATGTAGTCAGCAGCCGGGCCTCGCAGGCAGGTGAGGAGATATAAATGTGTTTGTTCATCAGTCCAGCCATGGAATGTAGCGTAGGCTTGGAACTGGCGGTAGAATGGCCTAAAGTGTTGTTGTCGTTGGCCGCTGAAGGTGGGGAGCTGTGTTGTAACTTGTGGTGCAGGATTCTTGTTGACTTGTTGGCAGAAACTGTCTGCTGATATCTGTACGGTGGTTGTGAGGGTCTGGAGTTGTTGTCGTAGTATGAACAGCTCTTCTTGCGTGGACAGTTGTGACTGTGGTGAGGTAGTAGTTGGCTTGTTGTGTGTTGTCTTCGTCGAGGCAGAACGGGAGTACACACTGCCGCTCATCGTGTGGCTGTGTCTCACGAGCGCAGGGGTGAGGGCGGTGGTGTCGACTGCGTTGACTGGAACTGGAACGGTCTGGCTCACAAGTAAGGGGAGACAATCGGGTACACGAAATTGTTTCCTTTGACGGCTCAGTTGAGTTGTCTGCCACTGACCGTCGCTTCGCACGGGCGTGTCAAGAAGCGAGCAGCGCAGGGGTTGAAGTTGAAGTGGCGTATCTGACGTCTCGGTCGTTCGGCTGTGATAAAGTCTTGAAATGGTAGTTGTCTTGAAGTTGTAGTTCTTGTCTTCTGCAGAATATTGTGGTGTACTGGCCCCGTTCCGCCCTTGCACGTCCGCAAGCTTGGAGGGTGTCCAGTACGGTGGCTGGGTCAGGTTAAATTTTCAGACTTGAATAAAATGGTAGCAGTAGGCTCTGGCAAAGCAGACTCTTCGAAGGGTGTTAAAGATCAGATCCCACCGCTGCCACCAAATGTCGTAAATTGGTGTGGAAATATGGATTTGGTCTGTTGTTGGTGGTGAAGATGGTGATGAGGAGCGGTGGGGAGGCGAGCTCAGCTATGGGCTTTAGCCTAACTCGAGCCTCAACCGACAGCCGCAGTTGTTGTGAACAGACGTCAGGAACACAGCCGTGTAGAGTGGACGATATCAAAGTTTATTTACATGTAGTTGATGCAGTGCAGATAGAATGTTATAACATCAGTCACATCTTCCATCCTACCAGCCAGCCTTGTTGGGAGAATGAATGTATGAGGAGTCTCGCAGGAGCCAGATGCGGGCTCGACTGCGCTCAGGCGTGTACCCAGACTCGAACTCAAAACCAGACTCAGACTACAAACCAGACTAACTCAGGGGGAAATTGGTGTGAAATGTAACATGGTTATGTGGACCTATCGGAGGGCTACTACGTCAGAGGCTTCTTGCCTCATCTTGCGATGCGCTAATTTGGCATCAATGTGAGGAAAATGGACAATGGCAGGAAAGTTAACGGAGGCTGGCAGGGTAGCTGTGCAAGTTACATGAACATGTCATACATAAACATAGGGCATAGAAAGATGAATAAGTTGGTACAATCATCCCAAGTCACCAGAAAACTGATACCTAGAAAACACTATCTAAAGGTGCTGAGAGGCAGCTTACCTACTTCTATTGCATAACATTAAGCGCTAATAACTAAGCGAAGAAATAACTGTATTTAATAAAAGATAGTGCAAATGATTTGTCTCAAACAGATGCTCAAGTGACATAAGTTTGATGAATGTCGCATTAGTAGTTACTGCGAAAATTACAGTTGAGTGCTGGCATGAAAGCACAAATTTACTACAGTATGATATTATCATGATGTTGGCTTTTAAGATGCTTGCACAATGCAGTCTGATATTTCAGATGTTTCTTTGTTATTTGACTGTCTCTTACAGCATTTGAAAAGTCTGAAAGTAAACGTGTAGAGGCAGAGATGGCAGCATTCGCCCGAGAACTGGAGGAAGAAACCCAAAAGGAGAAGAACAAACAAGAACGCAATATTGATGCCTTGAATAAGAGGAAGGAAGAGCTTATCAAGGAAAATAAGGAGAAATTAAAGGTGCGGCTGCTGTGAGGTTCTTTTTTCAGTCTTTTGTTTTTTTCATTCTTCACTTCTGCTCATTGCAAAGACATAGGTCAGAGGATCATCCTATGTCTTTCCTTAGAAATAACAGTTGAAAATTTGCGCTTTAAGCTACTTTGATGTTAACAGACTATGAAGGGTGAAATTGTGCAAGTACAGTGTTCACCGTATGTTCCATTTAAGTCATAAAAGTAGTATGTGAGTATTCATTCAGGAATGATACAGTTAAATCTCATAATTGAAGTGGATAATTTAGGCACAAGTAAAACCAGGGTTCCACAGAAACCCTCGATTTCGAACCCAAGACCTTCTATCTCTGACCATCATTGAGAGCTGTGAAATCAAAGGGTAAACCATGAGAAGGTAAACCACAAATAAAGAACTTCAGCTTGGTTTCACAGATGCATCAGATATCCAATCACATTAGTCATATGAAAACTCCTACTACAGGTGAGGCAGGTTTGTCACAGAATCTGTGGTCTTTGCTCCTTCTGGTCTGTTAAGGGGGGGTGCGCCTCCTGGGAGTGAAATCGTGAATGCTTGAACTAGGGACTTTTTAAGCTTTAAATTCAGATTCAGCATGGTCAAATTAGAGGAAAAATGTGGATTTTTTTGTTTGTTTTGTGTACGGTTGCCATGGCAAAGCACCCTTATTGGATTTCGTGTGTTGAAAATGAGCTATTTTCAAAAGCCTAAGGCTCCTAGAGTTTTGAATTTGATCATTTTAAATGTTGTACATTTATAAAATAGCTCTATGAGAATAATAAAATGCATTTGTTTTTTGTTTATTTATCATACAATGTCAGTAAAAAATTTTTGAAATATGTGTGTTGACAGGTGTGTATTTTTCTCAATTTTCCACCAGATAATCGACTTTTCTTCAAAAACGTGAATTAAATCTAGAAAAAAGGATGCATTTTATTGAAACACATTCTATGGGATAGATATATTCCAAATTTGAAGTCAGTGGGTTTAGAAATAAAAAAGCCTTAGGGAAAAAAGTGGAGAAAAACAACATTTTGAGAAAAACGCATTTGAAGTTGTGATAGCGCGTTTATACAAGGCTAAGATGACCATCTAGAGGTGCCCTTTCAGGGCATAAAACGGATGTTTGTGGCCTCAAAGGTTATTTTTCTCATAGCAGAAGAGGTAAAAGTGTCTAAAAATACCAAAAGGCCAATTTCGATATTTTAATCCCTAGACCCCCTTTTCAGAAGGCGCACCCCCCCTTAAAATTAGGCTATTTTGACAATACCAAAGAAGAGGAGGGAACAGGGATTTAGAATTCTGTCACTAAGTCTAGTTTCTGAATATGACCGTGGCCATTACAAATGAGTTTCACTGAATTTTATTCAATTATTTACTATTGCTATACTTTAACTCATAGTAGTCTTAGGTTATAGGTATGTCTATAAAATAACAATTACTACAGCTACATTGACAGAAAAATCCTCAAGGGCAGGTACTGTAAATGACAAAACCATTGCAGTAAGGAATTTATGTCATTCATATTTTATTTGTTTGTGAACAGGAGGAACTGGAGAAGATGAAAGCAAATGGAGCCAGCAAGGAGGAGCAAGATCGTCTGATCAAGGAACATGAACAGTCAGTGAATCAGCTGGTAACAAGGATGGAGGCTGACAGACTGCGAATGCAGAGCAGCTTACAAGATAAGCTGAAAAAACGCAGGGAGGAGAAACTCAAGAATAGAGAGCAGGATATTAAAGACACTCTGTCAGATCAGAAGAAGGATTTGGAATCACAACAGAGAAGTGAAAGAGACAGACTTAAAACTGATGAGGTAATGAGAACACTGTTATTTAGGATTAAATGTATAACTTCCTCTAGTCAAGTATGGCTGCATTGCTCAGGCCATGCTGTCAACAAAGACAGTTGTGATACTAGGTTTGGTGCTTTTCTTGTCAAGACATTCATACTTTTATTGTAATAGGGCCGCAGAGTAAGCTTTCATAGCTATACCGAACATGATTGGTGCATTTCACCAGACTTTTTGTCTTTGTGTTCCAGTGGCAGATCTCAGTGATCTAAGGTTTTTAGGATTAAAAAGCGCACTGCAATAACTGTGGACAGTCAGTTAGTGTACTTCTGTGTTTCAGATTCTCACACTGAATGAAGCATTAAATGTTGATGGTTTGAGCAAGCACACGACAGCTGCCCCACTGCTTACCTCAGCAGTCCCTAACATGCAGACCGAATCGGCAGCAGATCTTCAGCCATCAGGTCCATCAACAATGCCTGCCTCTTACTCAATGGCAGCACCACTCAATGAAGCAGAACTAATTGGCCTGCTTATGGCATCTCCACTGTACAAGAAACTTGAGGACATGAAAAAGACTGTCGCCAGTGGAAACTTCAAATCAGCACCTGGGGTCCAGCCAGGTAAGTGGAAGATTTATGTATATTTGGAAGCACTTACTCTGATATTTACAGGACACTTTAAACTTTTTCGTAATAGTCATACTGTGGATTATCGAAAGGACTAGTCTAACCCAGTTTGTATTTTTAGGATTTACAGAGGATTCTGAGACAGCTCTCGTTTCTTGTACAGTGAATGGTTACTATAATGAGTTATTTCGTGCCTGTTTCTTCTGCCAATGCATAATGAGAGCATGTCTGATATGGCTAATATTGCCAAATTACAGGATGATGTCATCAGCTGCTGTACTTGCAAGTCCTGTGTTTTAAAGGGATATGGACAAATCAGATGCTGGCTTTTGAGCATGTTGAGAATTCCACCTTGTATAGATGTAACAAAAATTAATACCTTGCTATGGCCCCTCTCATTAGCATCAGTTCTTGCAATGACCCTTGACTCTGACAGAAAAACTGAAAATAATAGTTGAGACAGAAAACAGTACATACTTTAATTTTCCTAGTATGAAAGGGCCTGTGGTGAAACTGGAAATGATGATGTAATATTTTTTTGCTATTTCCAGGTGAAGGATTTGTTGATGAGAAGGAAGCAGCATGGGATAATGACAAAGAACTGATACCAACAGATCCAAACAAGATGAATGCAAGGTCCCTCGTGGTCTACAAATTTGGTTGTTATGTTGCTGACTTGATTGCCAGACGTTGTCACCACGCCCCTGTGAATGTCCTCTTGGCTGACAAAGTGCCTGCCAACCCTCAGCTGTCCAGGAATATGTACAGGAATTCCTTCTCATTTGATGCCAACAATCGTATATTGTACCTACGAGCAGCAAGACTTGACACTGTCGGAGACTTCATGCTTGTTCTCACCCACTGTTTGGCTCATATCAAATCAGGTAAATTTTTAAGTTTACAAGTTTATTCAGCTTTAGATTTGCATTTGTTTTTTTTTAGATGATTTTTTCACTCTCTCTGTTTTCATGTTTCTTTGTTTTTTTCATAAACAAACAAAAAACTGCAGATTTTGCAAAGGACCATTGATGACATTTACATCAAACAAAGCTAAAAAAAATAGAAGACAATGGTGACAGTGATAAACCTGACCCTACAGAATTTTGCATTGCCTACGGCCACAAAATTTGTGATTTTCCGCAAAATGTTGCAAAAACTGTAAAATCCGCATGAAAAAGGCATGGCAGGGAAATATTATGTTTTACCAATGAAAATAGCTTCCTCTTAAATAGAGAAATACTTAACAGTGGATGGCCAGCCAGGAATGGAGTTTCTGAAAGATGTTCATTTTTTTCACCCAACAAAAACTATGTTCCTTCCCCCAGCCAGCAACCTGAGAGGAATTCCAGAACTGCACAGTGTGCCTGAGTCGGAAGTTCTGCACTACAGAAAATATTTAGGACCTGATGCTGTAAAGTAGGCTCCAACATCAGCGTCGGACATTGTGCAGTTCTGGAATTCCATCCAGGAGACTGTGCCATCGCTTGCTAGATGTGCAAAGCGATTTAATGCTCGCAACAGTCACTTCGGCTGACGTAGAGAGGAGCTTCTCCCTCTACAACCTGGTTCTTTCACAGAGAAGGAGACGCCTTAGTGAAAACACCCTTCGGTGCCTGATTTTTTTTTGTATTTCAACAACTTCGCCGGAAATGATTTTTTTTTATTAAATTTGCCATAAAAAGGAAATAATGGATTTGTTTTATTGAATTTTGAAGGATGTTGTGTGCATGTGAGGTCTTACATTCTTAAAATAAAGTTTACATTTGAATTTTTAATAATAGGTAGCTGTGGGGAGGGAAAAAAACAAACACAAAAGTTTTTTGCAAAATTTGTTTTGGGTGCAAATTTAGATTTTTTTCTTGCAAAATTCCACAGGGACAGATAATCTGAGATACCACTTTTTCTTTTGTTCTACCCAGGCGATCTTCGAGATGATACCAACCCTAAGTTTGTGAAGGAGTACCAGAGGGCATTGTCTGTTGTCTGTGATGATCTCTTCTTTGCCAAGACAAAACGACCAGATGCTACACCAGCAGGAAACTTTGTTGACCCAGCAACTGCTGAACAAATGCTCCAGGCTATATTTGAAAACAGCCCAAGTGATGATGCCAGGACTCAAATGATGGAAGAATTACTGGATGTAAAACTTATGCCCAACACGACCAGGGATGGTGCCAAACTAACAAAGGAAAGAATGGCTCAAAGGTTATTTTTCTTCCTTACAGTTTGTTTCAGAGCAGACTTGAAATGTAATGGCATACAAAACTTTAAAGGCATGTTCCATTTGTGAAGCAGACATACTTTTTCAAAGCCATTCCCCTTGGTATGTTGTGACAAGTTTCATTACACAGCGAGTATTATATTGTACACTATAAGGAGCTGAATTAGGTCATAATGTAGATCTCTTGGGAACTGCAGAGCAAGCTAATTTGTAAACTAGTTCTAACTATGTCAGCCTTACAAATATGAAGCTGTGTCTCAGGATTCCTGCAGCTCCAAGGCAAAAATCATGTTTCTGGCACACTGGTATCTTTTCACTGCAATGTCTCCTTTAACCTGAGTCATGTTTCATGTCTGTCATGCCACAGAGAAAACAGTGTTTCTGTAATTACTTGAGTTGTAATTAGATGAAAGCCTGACATAACGTTTAAGTTTGTTTTGGAATACGAATGGTAGAGTAATATTTCTGCTTGTAAATCATAGGTGGCATCACCTATATCAGTTTGCCTATTGAGTCAAGAGTTGGTCACATAGAGCGTAAGTTGTCAATGTACATAACATCAAAGCAAAGAATCTGCTTTTACATCAAAGTTTAATTAACAGTTTTCTTATTTGTATTAAAGATCTGAGACACACTTCCATCTATACCTTGGTACATTTGGCTGTGCTAAGATACTGCCCAGTGACAGAAGTTAAACGTATATGTCTCTAAAGCGGAATTTGCTCAAATGCATCATTTTATCTGTGAGTGGCAGATTTGTCAAGTGATTGGGATATCTCGGGCATCATTTAATTTTTTTCCTCTACAGGCTGGCCAAATATTCAGTCTATTCATCATTGAACAAATTGCAAGGCATGCTGGGTGACCTGGAGGACAAGGTTCATCAGGCCAAAGGCCAAGGAACAACTAGAAATGTCCTGGAACAGCTGTCCTCTCTTAGCAGTAAATTCTCAACATCTGGTATGTCTTTGAGAATACTCATGTGCATAAACGATACATGTGATAATAAATGCAAAGTTTGACTGTTTTGAATGCATGTGTTGCTCCAACCGAAATATCGTCGGTCGGCTGATGAAATCGTGAATTCCACATTTTCACTCAAATTGAGTTTTTCATATTGATCAACTCTCCAAAGTGTAATACATGTCCTCACAAAACCCTGGGTTTCTTATCTCAATCCAAAAGGGAAAATTACGCAATAAACAAAACGTGAAAAAATGCCAGTCGCTGAATGTCTTCTGATGAAATTGTGAATTCCACATACGGCTGGACAGGTGTGGGATTCACGATTCCATCAGCCGCCTCAGGGCAGATCTGTCTGTCTTTTGGGACCGTGAAAGCCACTCCCGGCGCTGATTGTTCATAGTCGGTGTCTTTGATGTTGCGCCCAATTCATGATTTTCAATGGAGACCACCTTGTTTCATTGGTAAAGTGGCGTTTGATATGAAACTGAGGTATTATGGTGGCTACTGTGACCATAGTAGGAAAGGAGGGGCTGACGACAAAACGTTATTTAAACATGAAACTTTAAAACAAGTTCGTTTCTGGTCAAGTTGTCAGGACATGAACAAGGTTAATATATCTTTTGCTCTCTGAAAGTACCCCCTGAAAGTGAGATTCTTGATGCAAACATCACAGTTTATGTACCAAGATAGGTTTAAATGTATTTTTTTTTCTTTTTGTGTTGCTCTTGTTTAGTTAGCTGTATCTGTTGACTAGTGAAAGTTTTGCTTAAAAACGAGTTGTATCCACTTTCAGAGATTTAATGTTTTCATTTTTCCCATGACCGAAGTACATAATTATCGACAAATTTAATTAAGCTCGTCTCATTCATTTTAAGGGTATTAATGTGAATGTCTTTGAAATGAAATCCTTTTGATCTATCTATGGATCATAGTGAAATGTATAGTTCGCATTCTTTCACATAATCTCTCTCTCTCTCTTTCTGTCTCTCTCTCTCTCTTTCTCTCTCTCTCTCCCTGTCTCTCTCTCTCCCTCTCTCTGTATGTATGTTGGGGCTGGGGGCGGGGATGTACCTGTGTGTGTGTAACCGATTGTGTATATATTTGTGTGATTGTGTATCTATGAGGGGACGCAGTTTTAATGCATATATGTTTGAATAGAAACTGACAACATGTATTTTGCCTTAGATGGCTCCTTCCAACCATACTTAATTATGTTGTGATTATAACTAAGTGTAATTATTGGCGATTCATTGGTGTTTTAGTAAGAGAACCAGCCTTAGAGCATCTGGCATCGAGTCAAAAAGATTTGGAAATTCCAGCTTCAAGAGATCAGGCCTCTGAATAAGATCCAGTGCTCCCACTAGCAGCATCTCCACCAAATACTTCAGGTTCAGCTAAGCCTTCCTGATTCTGAATCATTCGTGAACACAACTCACAAGGCTTCAGCGCCTCTGGCACTTTGTCAAGAAGCTTTGGACATTCCAGCATCAAGAGGTCAGACCTCTGATCAAGATACATTGCTCCCAACATCACACAATGACACTGCCGAAGATGAAAACTTCGTGAGAGTGGATTGTCGTACACAACATGAAATTGGACAAAGAGAAAAGCAAAAGAATTAAAAACAAGTTGCTCTCTGTTGTTTGAAGAAGACAAGCAACTTCAAGCAAGCCATCTTTCACTAAGTTTGGTAATTGACACGGGAAGAGAGAAAGAGCTATGTAAACGGCCTCTTGGTAAAAGAGGCACCAAAACATAGATCTAGTGGAAGAAGCATCAAGTCATGAGGGTCACACACGGACTTATCGTATCATGAAGGATGACCAGAGAATCAAGGTTTGCAAGGACATGCCATGGCTGTATAGACACAGCATTTTGTGCAAGCCACTCTGGAAGAACCCAAACTCCCTGGGCGACCTAACAATCCTCATTACTCAAGAATGATGACGCTAACAAGTTTTTGGGTCACTTTTTAGGTAGGGTACCAAATCAACCCTCTCATTACCGTCGCCAAAGCTCTGGAAACTTTATTTGGAACCGTGTCCCCGCAGTCTGGCACATCTTCACCGATTCTGTGAAACAACCTGCTCAGTCAGGAGATGTTGGAAATGAAGAATGTGTCCCTCTTCAAGCCAAAAAAGGATAGGTGTGACACCTGCGTGAGCTTCGAGTCTGGAAACACTGGGGAGACTGAGTGGAAAGCTCATATGATTGAAAAGACATGAGGTGAAGAAGAGCATGCCTTCGACAAAAGCTCAGTTCTAGAACAACAGGATGTTGTGGTGGTTTGCATGGATCTGCAAGGCGTGCTACTTGCTCCAGCAGTCAGTGTCTCAAGCACCTACTTCAAAACTAATTTAGCAATTCACAGCATTACAGTCTACAACATGATGGCACGCGATGCTGTTTGTTATGTCTGGCACGAGGATGAAGGCATACTTACTGCCAATGAATTTATCAGTTGTATCAGGGACTTTCTTTTAGACTATACTCATGCACGAAAAAGTATCATTTACGGTGATGAATGTGTCTATAAGAACAAAATTCAGTCTTGTCAAGAACTTTGAGGATATTTCTCACCAATAGTGAAAGAGAAATCCAACACCAATATTTGATCAAAGGACATGCCTACATGAAGGTGAATAGTATACATAGCGTGATTGAGCGGCGCCTTGAAAAAACCCAGTCTCCAGCTCAATGGACTATTTAGCTATTTTCAGGGCTGCGAGGATCGTTCCAGGGCCATACATCATCTCTGAAAACTCTAAACAGCAAATTCAGTGACTTACAAAGTCTGAAAGCAGTTATCCCGAAAGAGTACCACCAGTTCCATGACAATCTTCCTCACTGAATGGAAAAACTGCCATCCGAAGAAATGCATTAAGTGATAGAGTGATTAGATCTGACTGATGTCTAAGCTGTTGTATTTAGTACCAGCGAGAGAGAGAGACAGAGAGGGTGAGAGAGAGAGAAAGAAAGAGAGAAAAAGAGACAGAGAAGGCAGGTGAAAGAGAGAGGAGAGAGTCCAACAGTATAGAAAAGAGAGGAAAAAAGAGATAAGGGAGAGAGAGAGAGCGAGAGAGAGAGAGAGAGAAAGAAAAGTGAGAGCGGCTATATTCTTTGTTCCTTATTAAATATGGAATTTTAAATTTCTTAAACTTGATTTGTGTCTCAGGTTTAGTCAATAACCCTAACTTTGAATTTGAATCAAAGTAAAGGAAAGGAATAATGAGGGGGAGAGAGAGAGAGAGAAAGAGAGAGAGAGCAATAGAGAGACAGAGAGAGGGAATGAGAGAGAGATAGAGGGATAGAGAGACAGAGAGAGACAGACAGACATACAGAAAGGAAGACAGACAGAGAGAGACAGAAAGAAACAGCGAGAGAACCGGGAGAGAAAGGGAGAGAGTAGATCTTATGATTTTGGCTTGTTATTCCTTTTTAAAAATGCATATTATTATTTTTAATGTGTAATTGGTGTTGCACTGTTACTCATTCTGTTTTAGACTTACTACATACCGTAAAGTGTACCTGGTCTCACCCATCTATACACATTACAATCACGCCGTGGTCGTGAATACCTGGCTGTGGAATTCACGATTTGATTAGCCAGGATTCGATGTGTGCAGATCGTGAATCCCACAATTTATCAAAAGCAAAATCATAATCGGTGAAAAATGTTTCACATACATGTATAACATGTCTAAACTAATACAAGAAAATTATGTGGTTAAATTCGTTATTTTAAAGCAAATCGCTAAATAAATCAGTGTTTTGCTTCTCCTGTAAAATTTGTCTTGTGTGGAATTCACGATTTCGTCAGCCGGCCGACGATATGTTGTTAATTGTTAAAAGACATTGTAATCACCTTGTGAAAATTGGCAAGAATTTGAGCATTTGCCATTTGTAAGATGTTATTTTCTCGGTGGATGCTGTGCAGATTAACTCACAATTCATTATGCCATATTATTAGATATTATGTCATGGACTGCCATTTTTTGACAAAATTTTTGTAATTTTTAAGAAATTGACTGAAGGAAACTATCTACAATATAAGAGTTTTGTCCATTTCTCAGGTACAACAGTTCTCACTAGACAGTTGGAGCCACAGTCCTTCTTGATGGCCAACATGAGTGGCACGGCGCTGCATCGCACATTTGAGAACAATCTAGACAACAAAGATCAAGGGGAAACGGCTATTCAAGAACAGGACTCTGTTCAGGTGGGAAACTAGCTGTTAGATATCATGGCCTGAAAAAAAAATGCACAGGCATGATTGTAGTAAATTTTGTCTCCACATCTTGCATAAGGGTTGCAGGCAAAACATCCCCTCTCCACAGAATGGCTCCAGGTCTGTCAAAAGCTCTCAACATGGGACTTCCATATTGCGTTGTACAGTGTTCTTGGAAAAACACTTTTTGCGTAACAGTATTAAAGTTTAACATTGGCAGTTTTGGGTGTCCCTCTCCATTGTGTACATGGTAAGCATGATCATTATGTTACCACTGTGGTGTTAGGTGTCGCCTATAGGGTCCTTCAGATCTTCCGCATGAACCTCGGATCGCTCTAAGTCCGATAACCGCCTATGTCATCAGTCAGAGGGCACCCGGCGAGGTTGGGGGGTCAAAGTGCATATCCGTGCATAACATTGGCTGAGGCTAGTGATCATCTCTATTTGGAGCATGGAGAAAATGACGTTCCTGGCGCTAAAATTGTTTTAATGACCAAAATCTACTTCATCAAACTGTTCTTCTGTGGGGTATCCCCACGAAATCAGTGTAATCCATAGATCTATATCACTATGCCGGCTTCTTCGCTCGGGGAAGAGGGAGAGGTCTGTGTAATCTTAGCATTAGAAGCTGGAATCCATGATCAGACCTACCTTGTTATTAAAAATTTTGTAATTATCATTTCATTGAATAAAGTTCTTGTATCAAATGCCCCTTGGTGCATGAAAAAAATTATATGTTATACTTATCAAGGACTTAAGAATTCGCGCATATGATTTCATACTTAGTAAAGAGGTATACCTATTGATATAATAACTTAATATCTTGACTTCCCCTTCCTCCTCTCCCACGTGCAGCTGATTAATAGGTAATAGTGATACTAACAGACATAATAAAACATACAGTATTCCCTGGAGAGTAAATAAAGATTGATTTATCTCCTTATGTGTACATGTAGAGGAACTTCGATATTAAGTGTTGATTCATTTAATAAGTGTAACTTACCTTGGTATTAAGACTGAATTTCACGTGCATGGACTCATTATCATTCTATCATTTCATTAATGAGGCACATATTAACAAGTATATCAAGTATACCTCAATAATAAGCATACCAAGGGCATGTTTTATATGGAATTTTATTGTATTATGTATGGGCATGACTCTGCAGGTGTTTGAGCGTGGCACACGTGGGTGTGCGTGTCTGTGTGTGTGTGTGTATTGGGATGTTTGTGGATTTGTGGATAGATGAATGTGTATGTTTCTTCGTGGTAATATAATATATTATGTTGATAATTCTCTATGTCTATAGTCTAGATTAGGCAAGAACATCTGACATAACTATTGAAGTTTTCCCCAACTCATTTGCTCATTCACTGATATTGCATTGCGTTGCGTTGCACAGAATAACTACTAGCTGCTGCAACCATCAATCATATCCTTTTTTTTTTTTTAACAGAATTCTGTAAAATTCTGCTGATTTTAGCACCATTACCAAAAAAATTTTGACTGCATGGTCTTAAATTAGTGGTATTTTGGAAATTTCTAAAGTTTCGGAAAAAAGAAAAAAATACTCTCTCCAGGTCTTGACAATGTTATTTCCTATGTTCAAGTGGCAAGTACTCTAAGCGCAATGCTTGTTCCGAGGCATTGGTTGAACAAACTTCTAGGTTACGCCTAGCAGCCTGATCAGTAATACTAGTAAGTAGTAGTAGTAACAGTCAACATCGAAGGCAGCACCCTTTCACCCATGAATGAAGGCAACAGTCAGCTGCCGGTTCGGACGGCGCAGCTAAAAATAGATCGCTTGGGGGACTCCGTTTCAGCGAGCAGAGTTCTGAAGCACCCTATTTCAGATCAGAAGCATCAGTCTCCATATAATATCACGAAAGTAAAAAATGAAGGGACATTTGTCTCACAAGGATCAGCCGTAAGCAGCAGAATTTAGTTCTGAGATAGTGAAAAGTTTCCAGAACTTCCACATATGAAAACAGTAGAATTTCGTTCTTTGCTTCTTGTAAAAGATGTATGCATTTTCTGAAATTGTGGTAAAAAAGTATCAACAGGAAATCTGACAAGTTTTTTTTTTCTTTGTTTGAGATCAAAGTTTGCCACACTGAAAAAGTACAATAATTTTCAAGGCAGTTTGTCCACTCTACATACCCCTGGCTTAATTTTGATCCATAACCTGAGAGTGAGAACCCGCACATTTCAATCTTTGGAATATTATGGCGTTATTATCATTACAGTAACTTCCCAAAAGAAAGTTGAGCAAAAGTGCAGAATTCAGATTTACAGTAGTTAAAATCTGGGTCTCTGTTTTGTACTTTTCTAATTTTTTCAAAACTATTTCTTCAGGACAAGCTGGATACTCTGAATGCTGATTTTGCTCACACTAGTCAATTGTTGGTGGCACAGCAAGACAAAATCCGAGAATTAGAGGAAGAAGTAACTACAGAGATGGAACTTGTGGACAGTGCGAAGGGCAAAGATCAAGACAGGCACAGAGCACAGCTGAAAGCTGCCCAAGAAAAACTTTCAGCAGCTAAATCTGAGCTTACCAAATTAGATATGGACAAAAGGAGAATAGTTGACCAAATGGCAAACTTCCAGTCAGTACCAGCAGCCTCAGCAGAGGAAAAACCAACACCTGTGGTGAAATCAGCATCGGCGAAAACTTCAAAATCAACACGGAAAACCAAGAAGTAAATTGTTTCAAGCCACTCCTGTTCAGGCCATTGAATGCACAATTTAGATAATTTTGATGACCATAGGCCTGTCAGTCAAAGAGCACCAGCAGATACAGATTCTATAGTTCTGATTTCAATGTCCTGATATACTGTATAAACTTAATTTATGTTGGCTACCGATTACCAAATAAATTATCCTTATTGGGCAGGGTTTCTTTATTTGCATTGTGATTAATCAGCATACTTGTAAATATGCAAATTGAAAAAGTATAATAACTTCCCAGGCCCTGAGCAGATCTGTGATGCACCCTCTTTTGTGTGAATACTGTGGTTGTGAAAGTCATGCTTATGAATTTTTTAAAAATTTGATGTATTTTATTCATCTAAGGCATGTGTTACTGTTTCAGTGTATTGAGTAATTCCGTCCATGGATAACTTTTATGTCCAATTATTCTATGTCACATTCCTTCCTTTTGCAGAAATCTCACTTAAGTATGTATTAAATTTATTTTTTATATTATACCAAAATTGAAAAGTTCATATCTGTGATATAAAAGAAGATCCTTTGGAACCATTTGATTTGCAACAGATTTTGCAGCACAGTACAAGTATTTGAACATGCCTGAAGCTGACAATGCAGTTTAAGAGCAATGTAAGCAAATGAATGACTTATAAAACATGTTTTGAGTGTGGTGTTAAATTTTTTGATGTCTTAAGAACAAGTAGATTTAAAAAAAGAAAAAAAAACCTGTCATGAAAAATAATGACAAAATTATGCTCATGTATGGAGCCCATATGTGGCCCACATGTGATTAAAGATAAGACTGTTTTGGGAATAATTTACACAGATTTTAGGATTAATTATAAAGGCCTAATTTTAGAGAATTTTTTTTTTTTCCCATTTGCTAATATTATATTGTACAGATATAAACATGCAGCATTACTTATCTGCATGACCGAGTGAAATGTACAATATTATAGAACTAAACATGCAGCAGCACTCCCACCAGGTTACCAGGAATACGAGCTGAAAATCTATATTTCTGACCAGTTTCTATACTGTGATTTTGTCAAATGTTATTATTATGTATATATTTATAATGGATTCTCTAATTATTGACCCTTGACATTTGTCATGGTAACCTAATAAACACTTGCACCACAAGCTTGTTTTCTCATGCACAATGTTTGTTTTGATGTCAGTCTGCCTTTAGAGGTAAAAGCCTTAGTATGTGAGAAAGCTAGGTCAAAAAACTTATAAACATGAGATTCCAACTTAAAATAATGGGAAGTTCACCCTGGCCAAGCAAAAACACACACATAACAACAACATGACAGAACTTGTAGGCTTTATTTTCCAATATTTTACTTCAAGATAGCATTAATGCTTGCTCCAAGAACTAGCCGGAAACTTATTTCTTAGCAGCTTTCTTGGCAGGTCCTCTCTTGGCTGCACGCTTGGCTTTCCTTGCAGCAGCCTTTCCCTTTGGCAGAGGCTCCAGAGGTTTGGTAATCTGAAGGATAAACAAGCAGTAGCTAGCATTAATGTTACATATCTTTTCTGACCACAGGAGTGTGTAGCTTTTTTTATCAGAAACAATTTTGAGCATGTCTGCACTGAAGTAAATTGGTACTACATCTTTGCAGCACACAACCATGAGTGACTCTAATACAAAGTGAAATAAGTGATAACTGGAAGACAGTTTTTGACACCACCTGATTCTCAGATAAATAAGAATGATTCCACATACAAGAAAAAAAACTTCAAGCTGGACGCACAATCGACTTATTTTGTACATCAGACTGTCCTGCCCAGTTTCCCAAATGCAGATCTGATCTATTAAGATATTTTTATAGCTACCAGCATGACCGAGGAATTTGATAAAGAAAACATGAACTGGACTGCTGACCCACAGACAAGAACCAACCACTACTAAACCAAGCAGACTATCATCTCTTAGAAACTTCCATAAACAACTGGCACTGTCCAGCATTGCCTTGCCTAGACTAAATACAGTGGAGTCTGCTTAAGATAAACCTCTCGGGACCGAGTCAATAAGTTTAGTATAAGCAAGGTTTATCTTAACCATTTTCAAGGAAAACAACCTGTTTCATGGTACAGTATTTTTATCCACATCTTTGAGAAGCTCTATTTTGCTATCCAGACTCAGCGTCTTCTTTTTGCAACTCTGTCATTTTGGAATGCAATGCGAAGGAGTTTACGTTGAGATCGGTTCGATGTTTACTGGTCAAGCGCAGGAAAAGAAAGGAACTACTTGTGTACACACACGTACCGGATGGATAGTCTACATTAGGCTAAGCCACTTGTTTNTTGTATACCCACTATAACTTCTCACATGTAATGGGAAAGAATTTGGGAATCAGGGGACATAAGAGGAATTTCAATTTGGGAGAATAAGTGTTAAATGACAGTGTTTAAACATTTGTGCTTTTCATAACCATCATATTATTTCTTAAAGAATTATGCCAAAGTCTTGAAGTGGCAGTTAGTCAGGAGATATTTTGTAATGGGCAATATGTCTTATATCCTCTTCTTCATTAAAAGCAAAGCTGTGCTTACGCCTCTCTTCTTGTTGAGGAGCTCCTCCTTCTTCCTCTTGCGCATAGTTTCAATGTATTTAGCCTCCTTCTTGGCATGCTTTGCATATGGGTTGAGCCGCACCATCACACGATAGTTCTTGAGTGGGTTCTTTTTCAAGATTCTTCTCTTGACATCCTTCCTGCAGAGGCAAAAAATTCCACACGATTAGATCATGCTGATCCTTCCAAGTGCTTATCATCTTCTATAGCAACAAAATAACCAAACATTCTACTAGTTCTGGTACATAATGAAATCAAAAGTAAATGCCCATGTTGTTAATGTTTTCATTTCAAAGCTTATTATTACCACCTTATCTAGTACGAAGACCAAGGCATTTTCAGTGGCCAAATCTATGTACTGAAACTGCTGTGGAAACATAAACTTAAGAAGACACAAACAACAGTTGCTAAATTCATTCAGCCCCCTTCTTTTTCTGCTTGATATGCAAGTGTCGTTGAGATATCTTTTAAGGTTAGTATTAAATTTTAGTGAAGTTTCTACTTGGTGAAATCTTGAAGGGATGGATCAAAAAGCCCACAAGACAAGGCCTGAAAGACCACAGTCTTGCCTATAAATATTGTACCATGCTTGTACAGTACTGGATCAAATTGTGCAGAATGACTTGGCATAGGCTATTACCATTGCAGGCATAAAGCAATGGAGAGTTTCAGTAATGTTCAACTTCAAAATAACTTACTGAGGTTCTCTGATGACTGACTGGATCTCATCACTCTTCAGAAGACGAGCAAGGTCAAAGGATGCCATCTTGTGCATGGGCAAGCTGCAAAGCAAGATATATTGTTTAAAACAAAGATTGAAAGTAAAGAAAAATTTCAATCAATTACCCGATCAATAGATATTTCACCACAAACTTTTAGATTCCAGAATCTCAGTCAGCTTTATAACTTTTTACCCTTGAAGGTGACTCTAACTGGTATCAACTTTCCTGCTCTCTAACCAGATGAATTTATCAGAGAGCTGCAATTTCTAACAATACAAAGTCAACAATGTGAGCAAATTACCAATCTACTGAGCCTATAGTTGCCTTATCACCTAAACCCCCTCTGACCTCAGGGATGCTGATTTCAGATCAAACAAAATTTTCAGAACATTTTCCAACAAGCATAATACATGGCACACATGTCACATGTTTCAAGTAATTAAAGAGATTATAATAACCCAATATTCATACGAAATTTCTAAAGCCAATACTAGAGAGAGAGGCTCATAATTTGTTGCTGTGATGTTTATTTTGTTGCAAAGTAAAGACAGTGTAAGTGAGTATAGAGTATGAAAAAAAAAAAAACAAAGTTGTCAAGAAATATAAATGAAAGAAATATGTTCACTACAATATGCAGCTATTATAGCCTCAGCTTCTTAACAAACCGTACTCAGTTATCTTGAAAAACCTAACGCAAGAGTGCTGTACCAATTAAGCCTACATTTAGAGTCATTCTTTCGGTCATGTATGTTTATTGACACTATATTTTGTGATTTTATTTAAAAGGTAAAAAAAAAAACCCAAAAACAATAAAACTGGGATAAAATGGTGCTTTTGTTAAAAAAAAAAACCCAATGATTTGTACCATAACATCAGTAAGTTACCTATTATCGATAACCAGTCCAGGTGGCCACCATCAGCAGTTACCTAATGATGGTGCATTACAAGAGTAACCCCACTGCCAAATGAGATGATATTTGTTGTTGGAATCAAAATTTTAAGAGTTTGGAGGAGAAAGCTGAAAAAAGGAGGTTCGTCATACATGAACATCATAGTTATTTCCACACTGCAACCTTTTAAAACAAATGGCTAAATGCGATTTTTGTCTCATAGCTAAGCAAACTTCTTGTTCATCTGCAAACTCTGAAAGACTCCATATTACTGATGGTTTTTTGTCAAGTATTAGTAGCTTAGACCTACATAGATCTATTTTAAAAATTAACTAATGTAGGCTATTAATGAAATTAGTGCATCCATCAATGCCGCTCAGATACGTTGTATTAAATGACAAGACCACCGTGAGCTCGGCAAATGGTAATGAAATTTTAAACCTAGTGGCAATAATGGCTATGACAGTATCCCAAAGTAAAATGATTAACAGTTGAGGCCAGCTATGTGACTGTCTTAGGTCAGGCTCATGTGCTATCTGCATTCAATGCAAATAGAAGTCCTCTATAACTATCCATGATTTGAATGCCAACGCAGTTGGTTTTACATGTACTGGTATTACAGGAAAGCTAATTTATCTTGGGACCTCAATCTCAACCCTTTACTCATTGTAAATGTGGAAAATGTACATGTACCAACGATGACCTTTCATGGTTTATAGTAACAGGGCCAATACAGTAGTATTACACAGCATGCAAAGTACATGCTTTAGAATGGGTTAAAAGGCCTCTGTGTTAAGCCATTTAAACGTGTCCAGTCAGAAATGGTTAGAACACATGAAATGCATATTAAAAGCCTAGCCTGGCTGAGTAACAGCATTTTTGCAACAGACCCTTGTATCACAATCAACCTACAGTGTAATGTTGCAGTTTTCTGACACAATACCTTGGTGTATGAGTTTGAAGTTGCCACACTGGCCTGCATACTGCATTCATGCTTGAGTAGTCTAGATCTAGTCACTGTAACCTTTTTATTTGAAATCTACAGTTTGTCTTCTTTTTTTTTTGTTTAAATTATTGTTTCTCCCTTGTCCCATCCAACTTTTCAGAGGCGATAAGATTTTTGGAAATCCGGAATCTTCTAGAGTACTGGCATCCCTGTGATCTTCTTTATCACAATGGAAAGATGCGGAGATATTGCAGCAATCATGCGCCTAAATCCTGCAGCAGCATCTAGATGAACATGTAAATAATCAAAATCAATAAATCTAGCTTCTGCAGAATGTGGGCGACGATGTTGAAACAGGATATTAAAAGTATGTACCCCCATTTTAATTCTGCAGAGTAATGATAAAATAATTTTCTTCTGTTTCCGCCTCAAGTAACAGTAACTTACTTGTAGCCCTTTTTCTCTGTGGACTCCTTGCGCCAAGTACCATAGATGCTGTCAAGTCGTTTGAAGGCAGACTCAGTCCAGATACAAAACCTTCCCACATGACCACCAGGGGCGACTTTCAACAGGTTCAGTCTGTCAACACTGATCAAGGTGACACCTGTAACAGAAGCAAGTATATAAGAGGAAATATACAGTCTGACAGAATGAAATGTATCACAAAGACTTGTCACATGAACAACTGCAGTTCTCTTGTGCATGTCCATTCACTGTAAATCTCATGAGCCTGAACTTCCTGCAAACAAATTCTTTGCCTTTTTGTTGAAAAGCTGTAATCCCTGACTCTATACAAAATATTTTTATATCAAATATGACACACAAATTTGAACCCATCACAAACTCTAATTTCTGAGCCTGCCCCTTAAAATTTGGGTGTTGGAGGTTCTATTCTATTTACAAAAATAGATCTACTCCCAAAAAGTAGAGATGCCTACCCTTATAGGCGTTTATGAGGGAACTTTATCTCTGAAATGAACGAATGTCTCTAAGTCAATGAGGGAATTTGTACATAAATTGCATTAACTTAATGGATAATAATATTAACAGCCAGTTTGTGCGTAACTGTAACTCACAACTGCAGCCCCCTTTCTTTCTTTCTTCACTAATCCAACACCATTTGTTTCTGATATTGAATTCAGTGCCATGTAATTGTATTTGAACTTTTTTCCGTTTATAGCTGGCACTGTGTAACAAAAAGTCCACTTCACAAATTAGGTCTTGGAAAGAGAAAGTTAGCCCCAGTGTCATCAGTTCTAGATATCTAGATCTGGACCTAGAAACTAGACTAGATCTTGCTAAACTGATCACTGGGTCTGTTAAAGAAGTTTTTTTCCTCATAACTAAACTCTGAGCACTCTTCTCACTGTTTCATTATCTTAAAGATATTCGGTAAACAGGCAAAATTCAGAGTCAAAGCTCTCTTGATTGCAAAATTCATTCTTGTTCAATGCCAGATGTTTTGCGACTAACAAACAATCCAGAAAGACTTCCCTTTACAACGGTCATTTCCAGAACGGCTCTGTACTTGTGACAAGTGTGTGGAGCAAGCCCTCCTAGGCACACAGTACTTGTTGGCTTAAAAGGTCAAATGTGATATTGGAAATCGGCAGTTTGTAAGAATTTTCACTGCCATGCAGGAACATAGGGGAAAAAAAGCTGGTGGGCAGGAAATTCCCACAAAATGCGAGATGGCATGCATCTCTGAAAAAGTGCACCTAGTCTCAATATTATCTGCTGGAAATCATAAATCTGAACAACTCATAACAAATAATTGTGGCAATATCAGGAGGTGAATATCTTCAACCATCTGTCTGTAACACGGACCTGAGTCTCATCATGTATTGCCGAAACCCTCACAATGCACTCATCTACATTATGTTTACCTGGGATGTTCCTGAAAGCTCGTGTGATCCCATTGTCTTTATTGTAGATCACGAGAGGACCTCGACGCTGGATGCGACGTCTATTTCTCATCTTTCCCTTTCCAGCACGGAAGCGTTTGCTGTTGTATACCTACAAAACAATTCAAATATACAATTTCACAAAATAACCTGAAAAAAATGTACCTAAAAATACAGACTATGATAACAGACATTATACAAAACTCACAGCTTACAGCACTCAAATACATGATGTGGCTTTTACAAAAACATCCAAGAATCATCTTTGTTTTGTTTTTCACGTAACTACTTACTAGTTGTGGCTCTGACTGACAAGTCAACCGTTGAAAAACGTGCACTAAATTGGCTTAAAAACCAATAACCGACACCCTCATCCCCCAGGGATGCCAATGTCTGACCAAAAAAAAAGCCTGAAAATTGCTTGAGCACGCGGCGTATCGACATTTTCGATGGAAGCCAATCCAACCATTATGCTTTTAATTCTGAATCATTTTCCACAATTATAAGGCATTAAAGTAAACATTAAAACCAAATAAAGGTTAAAGAAAAGTCAATTTTAGAATTGTGTCCACATAACTTAAGGCCTAAATTTCTTCTGCATAGATAAAGAATAGAAATTAATATATCTACACACAGCAAGGAATAGCCATATCAGGGGTGAGTGGGAACTGCAAACTGTCACTTAGGATAAAAATCTAATTTTTCCTGTCATAATTTCACTTCTGAATACATCACCGTGAAATTTAAACAAACAAGGTGCACATTATTTTACTTTTACCATCTCTTTACCCAAAACTTACATTTGTCATCTCTTATAGTTATTTGGTCCTGATAAAATATGCACAATTGAGTAGTGCTTTGACTTGCAGAGTTCAGACTGAGCTGGATTCAATGGTTCACCCAAGTTCACAAAAAAACCTGCTGAAAGCTTGGCTGCATTCTCTTTTTCTTTAATGTCCTTGAAACTCGCCAGAATCCTACTGTTAGTGTTAGTGACGATGTGACCATTCCTTGAAGCGTAGAACTTGGGTGCTTTTTTCCCAGGTGTGCCGTAGTTTATTTCTGCACAGTGTGCACCACACGTATCCATCTTCTTTCAGCTTACGGATGTAATCAGATTTATAATAATAAATATAATTTATAGAAAACAATGGATTCTGAGTAGGACTATCATTGTCCTTACTTGATTGATGACCGAGCGCACTGTTTACACTTTCCGCGAGTTCTGGTGCTAAATATAGCACCGTAATCCCTCTGACCTCGTTAGAGGCATGTGCGCGTGCATTCCGCAAGTTTGTAAAATATCTCTATATATTTCCGGTTTTCGTGCGATTCATCCTCCGCGTATTTCATTTTCATGAATGTTATCCGGATAACGCTGAATTTTTTTTCTCCGTCGCTCAAAACATCCGGATTTTCTTTCCCGCAGCTAAAAACATCCAAAAATCCAGAAATCTGCATTTATCCAAAAAACTGGCATCCCTGATCCCCTCAAAAGAAAACCGATTATAATCTTTAAACTGAATAAATCTAGTGTCCCAGAAGCTGAGTGAATCTAGTGTCCAAGTCTCAATTTATTAACTTTATGTGACAGCCCTTCTGTGGTTAACACCCTGAAATCACCCTTTTAAACCTTGCCTCATAATTTTCAAATGCATTCACCACCACACAACATTCTGTGATAAAATGTCAGTGGCAATATCAGCAGGTATGGTGTCTTCAATGATTTTCTGAAACACGGACCTGATTATCATCATGTATTGCCATGACAATCCTTGTTGCAAACCAGGCTTGCATGGAGAGGTGGAGATTTATATGATACTTGTGGCATTACCAAATGTCCTTAAAGGAAGACTGCACCGTCCTACAGACCATATTAAATCATACGATACCCTATTATTCCAAACGGTCTTTCAAGTGTCTGTCGTAATGATATAACGCCTCTGCTGGCCCCAGACAACCCACAGGGTTACATTATCCAAAGTCCGAATTTTTACAACCACTGCGCACGTGGCGGCCATGAGCTTACGTCAAATACGTTCTTACCACATGGCCAAGCTGTCTAGCCAGTGCTCTGCGGACGGGTGATAGCATGTTGGTATGAATGTTTTAATTCCTCTGTGAACAGTAGAAATGCCAAACGAAATCATGCTGAGGCAATAACAGTGCAGAATACTTTTTCTGGCTTACACTATCAAACTTTACATTTGAATTTGGAATCCAGAAGCTTAATTAAAAGCTGAATAATAGTTTAATACATTGTCAGGTAGAGATGTCTGTGGCTGTTGGAACATAAGTGACATCAGCGTTTTTGCCATGGGCCTTTGCTGATCGAGGAAGGAAAATAATTCTGGACATAAGGGCCAAACCCGGTAACTCTAGCTTTCCTCATTACGTCATATTACATACGCGGACGGTAACAGAACAATGCTCTTTCTTCGCAAAATTGACCTGGTGGGCACCATAGATAATTTTTAGAGAGAAAAAGTATTGAAAAACAGAAAATTATTTTTGACGTGCGTGTCCTACTTTAACTGTCCAATTTTTTTTCCCTTGAAAGCTAATTACTTAAAAGAAAGTTACATCCTCCCACAGACCATGTTAAATCATACTATACCCTGTTATTCTAATAAAACAGTCTTTCAAGTGTCCGTCAACATGAATGCCCCTGCATGCTCCAGACAACGTACAGGATTACGTTCTGCGAAGCCATAAGCTTACATCAAATACATTCTACCCGCGTGGCCAAGCTCTCTAGCCAGTGCTTTGCGGACAGGTGGTAACACATCGGTATGAATCTTTAAATTCCAGTATAAATGGCAGCTGTGTATATTGTGTTGTATTACAGAAGTGTGCGGTAATAGTACGATGCTCTTTCTTCGCCAGATTGTCTCAGTATGCACCATAAATAATTTTCAG
The DNA here is from genome assembly GCA_033807755.1 of Ellobium chinense. Lineage (NCBI taxonomy): Eukaryota > Metazoa > Mollusca > Gastropoda > Ellobiida > Ellobiidae > Ellobium > Ellobium chinense. The sequence goes on from JAWQUT010000113.1 coordinate 905,186, forward strand.
AGAGAAAAAGTACTGGAAAACCGAAAATTATTGTTGTCGTGCATGTCCACGTTAAAGTAGTTACCTCTTCCCTGAATACAGAATATTTACATAATGGGAAATAAAAGTCACAACTGAATTTACACTTTTCCTGATCAGGTCGCCATCAAGTAAAAATTTAGAAAAAAAAAGACCAACAACTGAGCAGGTTACTCTGCCAGCCCAGGTTCTGCTGGATACTTCACTTATAGAAAACAAAAGCTACAAGAAGCAAAGCCCTTTACACCGAAACACCACCAGCTTGCCTTGAATTAGCCTGCATGTATTTCCTGAGTAAAAATTTCATTTCCTCCTCCTCATGTCATCATCTGAATTCACTTCATTGCTTATAAAATAAAACTTGACATAGGAGTCTTGTTTGATGGCCAAGACAGTCATTCAGCAAATATTTCAGTAAATAGCCATAAGTCATACAGCAATTAAGTGTTACTGTTTCTTGTCTGACTTGCCAATCCTTACAACAACATTCATAGCTTTGCAAGATGGCTCTTTATGATTTATGAAGGATCAGGCATATTATGTTAGCGTAAAATAGCTTTACGAATGGCGTGAACAAGGAATGATCACTTTATTTAAGTTATTGGAGAGAATCATAAAATGTGGATAAAGTGTTTAAAATGCTGGGATTTCTCCTTTTTTAACTGAAGATTTTTTTCACAATAAATTTGCTTCATCATCTTGTATGGAACAATGTAGGGGAAAAGCATATGACCAAAGTGGCATTTCTAGTCAGGCAAATAGAAGGATTGTGCAAGTAACAGTCTTCTAATAAACAGAGGCACCTCGCAGCTAGTTTGGCGATGCAAAATTCTTGGACTTGCTTTTAAGGCGTGCTTGAGTTATGGGAAGCAAAGCACCCATGTGAAAGCGAATATTTAGATTTCACAGATCCATTGATAAGGGACTTTCTCATGCACACATGATAAGAGTCTGAGGATTTTGCCAGAAAACTTGCTTTCAGCAATAATCCAAACTGTCCCAGCGCAGCTGACTCACACCACAGACTCACACATTACATGTGGAAGATCAGAGGAAAACCTGAATCATTGGTTCAGCTATCACGAAAATGTTGACTAGATCCAGGTCTCAGCCTGGCTTCCAAAGTGATTGAAGGGTAAAAAAAACGGAAATGAAAAGTATATTAATCAAATTTACTTGTCCCATATGGATTCTATTCTTTATAAAGGAAAAAAGAAAACAGTGACAAACTTGCAAAAGTCCTCTCAGACTGGCAGCGATAGATCCAGCCCCATGGTAACTGCATGGAAATTTCAAGAAGGTAACCAACTCTTTATATTTCCACTTGAATTCGGTGTATTAACAAACTAATGTGTACTGCTGATGAAGCATGTACTCATTCAAAAATTTTGCCGCTTATCTGCGTATTTTTGTCAAATTTTACACACCAAAGTGTGCACTTACATAGGGATTGGCAAGTCTGCCATGTTACTGGAAATTTTGTGACTAGAATTCCATGATGAAGGCTACCATTGTTTTCTGACAATGGAGCTGCAGAACGTGAATGGGCACACCCAGCATTTCTATTCCTCAATTTTGAGCATGGAAGTAATAACATATTTTATTATACCTTTTCAATGTCAGACCAGGCCTTCAGTTTCTTCAGGACAGAAACAGCATCTTTGGTCTTTTTGATCTCCTCAACCTTGTCACTGATCACCAAGGGAACTTCTGGAATTTCCTCAATACGATGACCTTGTTTAAAAAAAAAATAATCAGGATATTGCATACACTTGAACCTGTATTAGGCAACCATTTTTCATTGCTGCTAAAAGTTATGCTAATATTATAAAGATCGAGAAAAACCTTCCCCCTTTTGGATTCTAAAAAAATTCAATGCAGTCTGCATGCTCACACTTTTTTTTTTAAAAAAAGGGGGGGTGGGGGGAGAGGAAGGAAGGCTATTAATGGCCCTAACTCTATCAAGTTGTGTCACCTAAAATGAAGTTTAAAGTCAGCCACATTCCTGTCATGAACTAATACCTGTTGTTTGATTTCATATAAGCTAATTTGCTCCCTAGTTGTGATCAAGATTAGCATGCACCACCAGTCATCTCGAAGACCTTGCTGCAACCTGAAGGCCTGTTTTGATTACGTTTATGTTGCCTTGATCATTTTTAATAGTCCCCATCAGAATCAAATTTTATACCCAATCATGACTTAGCTGCTAACAGTTGAGGACAGGCCTAGTTTCTGACAGGTTTCAAAAGTTGACTGTCTGGGCAATGGATTAACTGACAGTCAACAACCAGACAGAGGCACCGTCAGTGTTGACCTCCCCTGAACTTGGCTGACACCAGGCACAACACTGATAAGAGGCTATGATAATTTTGCTGAGAAGTTTCTTGGCACATCACACTGAATGAATTTCACATTAGTCACTTGATCATCATCTTATACTGGTTGTTTCCTTCATTTTCCATAAATGTATCTCAATACTCGGGACATGAGACAGGATGGTCACAATTGTATTAGACAAGTGGTTGTCATCTGCAACTGTATAAATGCCAGTTGCCAGGTCAGGAAGTTGCCAAAGACAGGTAGTTGCCGGACCAAGTTTGACTTTATTTGCATGTCTTGCCCGAAATTAAAACAGACAAAAAAAAAAGCAGACATAATAAGAATAGAACAAAGTTATACTATTACTTTTTACCTGCTACTGATTCTGAAAGAAATTACCTTTTGACATGACCAGGGCAGGGACTCCAGTTGCAGCAATTGCAGATGTGATAGCATATCTGCGTTGGTTGACATTGATCCTCCTGTGCCAGCGTCTCCATGTCTTTGTGGGGGCAAACATACGGCCACCTCGACACATGTTACCAAAAGCACCCTGGCCAGACCTGTGAGTACCTCCTCCTCGCACTCGGGGGATACGAGCAACAGCACGGCCAGTGCCCCAAGATTCAGCTGATGTCTGGTGTCCTGCACGTCAAAAGAAAAATAAAAGATGTGTTTATATATCTACATTTCTCATGACTCTTATATTACATTTACAAGCTTTACAAATTGTGTCAATAAATACTACTAAAATCATAGCTGGAACCAGGACACGAAAAAGATCTCTGAACTTCTTTAAGAATTATCCAAACGGGTCAGTGAACTGATTGCATGAAGAAGGAGCATCATTCTATTATTGTGTGCATATTTTATAATACAATAAGGAGGGCTCGAGTGACCAAGATTTGGCCCCAGCATGGAGTTATTCCCCTTGCTTGAGCAGGAGAGATTTGTGGCTAACATGGTGTCATGCAAGTTCCAGCAGCTACACTTAGATACCGCTATCTGATAATGTATTATTATGAATTTTGTCATCCAAAATTTAAGTTTAATCTTGTAAACAGGTAAAAAATTCTGCATTTTTATTGCTCTGGCATAGTTTTGTTCAAAACAATCTGCTGCCGCTATACCTGTGGCAAAAGCCTCAGCCTATAAGAAAGTATCAGGACTTGCAAAACGTGTCCACTCCCAATAATAACTGAGTTTCAAATTAAGGGGTTTCATAATAAGCATATTCAAATAACATTGTCATGTGATAACAGCTGCCAACTAGGTATATATAGATCTTAACAAAAAAACAACATACCAGCTTTTTCAGAGACAGCATATGGCTGACGTGTATTCTTCAACATCTGAAAGTGGACCACATTCACAATATCTGGACGAATGGGTGCTTTGAACACTGCAGGAAGGGCAACATTGTTACCTGTCGTCTCACCCTTTTCATTGTGCACAGAAATAAGAGGCCTGGCTGCCTGTTGATGATGGAAAAGACATGACTTTTGTAGGTTACATTTTCAAAGACTTCCTCTTGAAAACAACAGACATGATTGGCTTAGCCCAACATGTGACCCACTGCCACTGCCAGTTCCAGTTAATTCCCTAACTCAGACTAACTGCCTTTGGGGATGCTCAAGAATGACTGAATTTTGGAATTTCAGACAGAAAACAAAGAGGTTAACTGGACAAAATCACTGTGAATCAAAACAAATACACTATTTCTTTATGACCACATGGTGAGTAACGACAATAAGCAAACATTCATCTTTTAAAATAAAATCTTTGTCCAGGAGTGCCATTTCAAATGTCCAATAATGTCCAATATGCTCTACTCTCACTAACTGTAAAGTAAACTGTCCTAAATATGTTTGGATTGGGGGAAGGAATTTCAGGAGACTCACACCCCCTAATTTACAAGCCTAATCACAATTCACGCCCATTAATAGTAGTAGTAGCTAGAAATACAACTCAAACCCCAATCCTAACCCTAACTGTTATGCCCATAAAGACAGGAGCATCAGTCAGGGAGAGTCTGTTAGCCTAATTAATGTCCATCAAGACAGAAGCATCAGGTGTGAGTCGCATTGGGAACTCCTCCCAAATTGGGCTTACTCTTTATTCAGTTTTCATAAGAGAAATTCTGTATAAAAGATGGAAGCAGGCATTTTTATGACAGGAGCAGGGAGTGAGCAGACATTTACTACAGACATTGAAACTGAAACAGGATAGAGTAAAAGGAAGAAGTGCGCAAGAAATAGTAAACTGTAAAGTGAGAAGAAAACTGAAAGAAAGAATGCAGTGCGCACTGTGGGAATTGATGTGTGAGTTCTGCTGTTGGCACTACCCAGTGTAAAAATTAAAGACTTTCTTTCATGACAGCATCACTGTAATAATATAGTTCATTTAATCTTTGTCCAGTCATCGAATCCGTCTGTCATGAGAACAGGCTAAAATTTCGACCCACATAAGGAACAAGAAATAAGGTCAAGTTAAATGAGATGACATAGGCCCATCTCTAGACTCTAGGGACAGGACTGCTCTTGCATCAATCATCAGTGTAAAATATTTTCTCAAGGCCTAGACTAGTCCAGCCAGTCTAGGTCATATATGCATTGAGAGAGACATTCCTCTCGTCACCGATTTGAGTGGGGGGGG
>JAWQUT010000113.1:912676-966599 GCA_033807755.1 Ellobium chinense
GTGTGTGTGTGTGTGTGTGTGTGTGTGTGTGTGTGTGTGTGTGTGTGTGTGTGTGTGTAATGATTAGATCTATAGTTTAGATATATGCCTTTATTCAGTATTCCTTGGTCTTTCCCAACAACATTCTTCACCACTTTATGTCCTGTGCCCTTTATCCTCTCCGAGAATGTATTTTCTGGACAGGGAAAAAAACCGCTAAATAAGATCGGAACCCGCCACCGAAAAAAAAAATCTTCCGAGAATTTGCCCAATCTGAGAACGCTAGAAAAAGGAAGTCGAAAATCAGCCATTACTGATGTCTGGGCGTAAGGATATATATACACCTTATTCTCAGATATTTAATGCGGAGGTCTAAAGAAAACTATTACTTGATCATTGAAGTATATAAGATTCTGTGCGTTTCTGAAATGATCACATCGCATTTTTGTTTTGCAAATCGGAGGTAAATTTAGAACTATTTGGCTTCTCGAACGTCTAAAATGTGTAAAAATATATGGAATATTAGAAATCTTGTCCCACAAATCTTAACGAACAACGATATTTCATCCTGCTAGATGCTGTAGATCTAATTGTGTGAAAATCTGCGTAATAGGTTTGATAACCATGTGTAAAATTTACAAAAAATGAATTTAGTTTAGCGCTATCATTAAAGTCAGGAAAGCACACCTAGTTTGCTCTTTTGATCCTCAGTAGTTTAACAATGGGTAATGGGGATTCGGGAAGAAGGGACAGAACTCAGGCTATGAAGCACAGGAAGTTTAGTGATGCTAATAGCACGTTTGCCGATTGTATTTCTCTGACTCCCGTCGTATATCCAAAATTTATCCGAGTGTGTCTTCTTTTCTGGAGAGTAAAACGGATATATTTTTAGGCCTGGCTGATTTTAGAAATCATCTCAAGATTCGTTATCAGAATTTTGGTATATTGAAATCCGTGCAAATTTTGAGCTATTTTTCTCAAATGTCTCAGTTTTAATAGATGTTACTTGAGCGCGGGTCACAGACACTGATTTCGGATTTATAGATATTCCTCACACTACATCAAAACAGAGGGAGGAGCTTTTCTCAGAGTTAGGCTATAATCAAGTGCGATAGTCAACGTCAACAAACATGATAAGGCTAACGTGTTCATGACCACTGCGAACGAGACCTAAGTTTTAAACATTAACACTGCGTGTTACATGTATTAAACACAAACATGGAGGAACCTGTACTTCATGTTGTTGTCGTGGGCTTTCATCACAAGAAGGGATGCCAGGTAAACTGGTAGTGGTACTATTAATATTGGTAAAGTCTGTTGGACTTACCTGACTCTTACCTCTCGTAAAGCATCACTCTTCGTGTGTGTCCATGTCTCCTCCTCGACCTTATCTGTATCACCAAGATTCCTGACTATTTCCACCTTCTTTTTCTTTCCTTTCATTTTTCGTTATACATCAACTCAGAACTCAGACTACTGAGGTGAAAGTGTGGTCCCGACTAAAATCAATATAATAGTAAGTCTATATAGACCTATTTTAAATACTTATTATCGATATACCGATAATCAGTACTTTTAAATAAGAACGCCAGTTTGCCAAGATGTGCCTAAAGAAAAATTCTCATTGTTTTGACATGCAATTTATTACCTGCACAGCTGATGTTCAACACTGTCAGCAGAATTAATTTTACAATTTGCAATTTCAACCCACTTGTAAATGAAAACGATACAGTAGGATGATTATATACATCTTAGCATTTTACATTTTCTTATTTCAGCAGTTTCCAGCATTAACACTTAATTATTAATAGTAATAGATTTAGTTATTAAAACATGTTTACCTAGTACTTGTATAACCTACCGGGTGCTATATAATATAATATGGGTTGCTATCTATGAGAAACAGAAGGGTGGTTCCAGTCTTGTCAGGGATAAGCTCTAAGAACCCATGATTAGTTTCAAGGCACAGTCCACTGAAAATCCATCTCTGCTCAACCACCAGGCCCATGTTTTTGCCACAAGACTTGTGTCAATTTCTACAATAATCCTGGGTCCACCAATTTTAAAGGGATTTTGAGTTAACCACAATGAGCAAACATCCCTGTACCACTGAATCACTGCCTAATTCCCAATGCCAGTAAGATCTAGGGTTGTGCAAACTGGGATCTCATTATAAACATAAGAACAGAGAAAAGCCAGCTCTACAGCTTTTCCATTTTACGTATATAATTATTTAAATCTGCGGGTGTTTATTTAAATAATTCTAATATCATAAATATTTTGATTTGCAATAGCTAATCTGGCATATCGCAGTTTTTGTGCATGGATGGACCCTGAAAATATTACCAACTCATATAAATACCCACTACTGATGAACATGTAGTACTAATATTCAAGTACTTAGACGACACCAAATACTTAAACTCTTTGGATGCTTCTTTGACAATTTGTTGTTGTTGTTGTTGTTGTTGTTTGGGCAGCCCTAAAGTACAGTAATTCTAGAGCTGCAGCCTAAAATGTCTGTACTGATTGATTAATGTATAAGTGTTTAGGGATGTACTTGTGATTGATGAAATGTGAAAATTAATTTGGACAAAGGTTTGACCGACCTGTTAAGTCTACCTGTGAGATAGTCACTTAGATACACAAATAGAGAGAAAAAGGAAGTGAGAGAGAGAGAGAGAGACTACATTGATGCCACCAACAACAATAATGATTTTATCATGCAAATTTATTTAATTCTTTTCTTTTTTTAAGACGCGGCAAACATAGAATAAAGGACTTCTGACATCAGTAACTGAACACAAATATATTTAATAACTTTATTACAGATTCGATATGATTATTATTATACTCGATAACAAATATTTTGAGGTTATTGGTAATTGACACTGCTTTTAATTTTTGTAAATCAATATCGAAACTTTAATAGGGACACACTTCCATACCAGTACCAAATCAGATGACTTGATGGTCCATAGTCATGGATTACATGGAGACTCAATGTCACTCACTGGTTTTACATAATAATACCTATTATGAATGTCTGAATAATCGCACATGTACAGTTATTTCTTTCACTGGTTATTTCCCACCCTGTACAATGCTTATTTAGGCTTTTATGATTATTAATTTTCACCTTCAGGCTAAAGCCTCAAGAAAAAAGGTCAAAGGGAGAGAGAGAGAGAATGAAATAATGAATGCAGTTCTAAGCATCACAGACAACATTTGATCCTCGGCTTAGATTGGAGCTAAACTTCTTTAAATGAGAGTTCATTAACAAAGAAGATTAAAGGGGTTTGCATGACATGGAGGAATGATGAAGAGGCAAACTTTACTAAGGGCTTGCAGCTGTTGTAGTTCTATTATTACTGACTGCACTGATCACCTCAGTCAAGCATCATTAGCCTACCTGCATAATGCCTTTCACACATTTACACAGCATATGATATCAGTTTATAATAGTGAGAACTTCTACGCAAGAATGTCTCTCTCGCACTCACTTGAATTCATATGAATCTCTACATCTAGAGCATATTGGGCTGTGGAAATGTGTGCAAGGATTTTTTAAATTTTGTATATGTCATGGTTCGGCAGTGAAGAACAGTATAAACTATGTGGCTTCAACACACAAAAAAGGAATCATTTCCTTTTGTCAGGGTGTATCGGGGGAAGCATCTCCTGTGCAGAAAACTAATGCTGGAAAGAATGTCCTGAACCTCATGGTGTGTAATTCTCATTTGGCCCTATATTTGTATTTGTAATGTACTTTCAGCATTCAGCACCGTGCATTGCAGGATTGTTGGATGTTTGATTCATGGTTGGTAGCAAGAGTACATAATATTGTAATACTATTCTCTCACACTCTTTTTATTTACAGGTTGAATATTCCTATCCACCACTCATTCAGGGTAACTCAGTGGAAAGTCATGAGATCCCAGAGGAATGGAAAAATATCCCCTCTCTAGCCCTGCCTGATGGAGCACACAATTATCTCAAAGGTTATATTTCTTTATAGTACATTAGTAGTCTTGGTCAAAAAGTAATCTAATTGTACTTAAGTGCTCATGAGTATTACTCATTTCCCAGCATCAGGAGTATTTCTGACAGGGACCAGGAAGTAATAATCATGTAATCCTATAGTCACTGAGTCAGTGGAGGAGATGCAGATAAAGTAATTATGGCTGATGAAGCTTGAACAACAGGATATGTAGTCTATAATAAATAATTATAATGAATGCATAGCTCCACGATGCAATGTTTGTCAAACCAGATAAATACTTTTATAAGCACATATCATGCTTCTCCATACCCTTATCTGTTGGAAAGAAGAAACCCACAAACTCATAGAATTAGACTTGATAAGTAACTATTTTCATGGTTATTGCTGCCTGGGTGCCACTTTTAGTGCCAGAAACTAAGAAGTAGGAACTACTCAGGTAGTCAAGTAATCAAGTAGACCCGTGAATATGATTATCATTAATACCATGACGGATGATTACTTCTCAAACTAGGTTTGGCTCAGGCCAAATAGTCAGCTACTTTTATCATCAGCAGAGTAATACAGATCATACACATTATGTACTTTTTTATGTCTTCTTTAGGTGAGGTTTTAACACCTAAGGCGTGAGGCGTCTTTTGGTGAATTCATTTATCATGGTCTTGTAGAAAAGCATTGTTTCAGTTGTACATCATTCTCCCAGTTCCTCTGAAACTTTGCTTCGCACCATTATTATGAAGAATTTGCCATTTTCTTACAAGTAATTTTTTTCTTATTTGATCTCTAGTTTTCTTACATTTATTGTATTTCATGGCTGAGGCCAATCACATCTTGAAATATGACTCTGGAATTGAAAAGCCTAGAGCAATTAAGATCAGATGTTTTCTTGGTGTAATTTCAGATACTGTGTACTTTGTGCTTCCTGGTAGGAAAGAGAATCTGCACACTGTGTACGGTGTGTCTTGCTACAGACAAATGGATGCAAAAGTAAGGAAATGTCCTTTTATATTCCCCTGGCTTTGCTTTGGCTGCTGTAAATAACACATATTTAGAAAAAAGCTGCCAGATAAAAGCTGAAAGAATATGATATTTTTAAGAGATGATGGGAAGAAAGGCAGATTCCCATGTATATACTGACGAGCATTAAAATTTAAAAATGCAGAGTTTCTGATGAATACTCACAGTGGATAAAACATTGCATACATATACATTATAAAGTTGTTTTCACAGAATGTAATGTGACATTAACCCACTGTTTTTAAAGACCATGGTGAGTTTTTTAATCATCTTTTTGTTATATTTGAGTCAGATTGTGAAAACTCATCATTTGCCTTCAGATGCTTGTACGTAAAGTGTGGTGTGCAGGGTTGGGTATAGGTGCAGGGGTGTGTGTGTATGAGTGAACATTATTAATCTGTTTGTATTTTTCATTGTATTGTTATAAATGCTGTGAAAACGAATTTCCAAATCTGGATAATAAAGGTTTATCTTATCTTATCTTATCTTATCTCATCTCATCTCATCTTATCTTATCTTATCTTATCTTATCTTATCATGCCTAGATTAAAGCTGTACTACATGAACAGGTTATTGGTATGTTGGATGCTGGTATGTTGGCATCAGAAGTATCCAGAAGATTCAAATGCTAGTATAATTCTACCATTAAATGACTGCAGCAGTGCTTTATACTCACTAGTTCCACTCAGGCAGGCCACATACAGGACAGCCAAGGGCCACTACTCCTAAACAAAATGTTCACATAAGAATATTATAAGCAATCTGTGTAACCACTTCTAATCCACTGCTGAGACTGCTCAAGGGATTCTTGGAAGGTGTGGGCCACTTTCGGCTTCGACTATGCACCGCCATCTGCATGAAGCCAGACTCAGTTCAAGAAGGCCGTAATTTGGCACTATGCTCACTGTTCAGCATCGGCAGAACCATCTGAATTGGGTTAACCATCATCAGAGATGGTCAAGAAACCAGTGGCAGGGCATACTTTTCTCTGATGAAAGTTGCTACAATCTATCATAAGTAGATGAGCGCATGAGAGTGTAGCATCGTCATGGAGAGCATTTCCTTGACATCTGTGTATTTGAATATGATAGGTTTGGAGAAGGAAGCATCCATGTTTGGGGTGGGATCAGCTACAACTACAGGACAGCATAACATGTTCTCAGAGGTCCTGTCAATGTACCTATATGTAGAGAAATTGTTTTAGAAGAGTACTGAAATGATTACGTATTGCAAAGTTATAGGGATTAAATAGGGTTAAGGATTTCTATCTTCAGTTCTTGTGAATTAATATTTTCTTTCATTTGTCTTCCCATGGCAACTGTTTTTATTATCTGACCTTTTCAGTAACAAGTATTGAAGTGTAAGAAGTAACAGGAATTAAAGGCCATGTTGATTTACACATTGAAATTGTCACACCACACACACATTTTTTGCCATTTAAGCATTTAAATTCATATTTGGATATCAAGTTTAGCAAGCATCATCATGGAATCAGTATAGGTTTTCAGATCTAAAGTCCTAAAATTCATTTTCACCATCGTCTCCTCATTAGTATGTTCTTGGTTTGGGTCAGGTACAGCTCTGCGTATCATGTACAGACATTTTTGCAAGGCGAATTAGAGATATTTTGTGAAAAAGATTAATGAGAAACCTCTATCAGTTCAAAAAATTAATGAGAAATCTCTATCAGTTCAAAAGATTTAAATATCATATGTGTTTAGAACAGTAGATAAACCCACAAATATGTGGATATAATTTTGTGAAACAAACCAACAAATCCACATGCAAAATGTATACTCAGAGGCAAAAGAAACGCGAAACATTAATAACGAAAAGAGTGCACTAAAATTAACAACGGTTTATCATAGTTTGTAAGTGAAATTTAATTTTTCAAATTTCAACACTCGTAAGCGTGTCAGTGGATGAATGTTTCAGTAGTTGTTTTACGTTACTGGATTGAGTCTATGACTTTGACCTTGAAGCATAAAGTCAATACCGCGTGTGACCTCCGTTGGCAATGACAGCTCTGCATCTTCGTGTCATAGAGCTGACTAGAGTGTTGATTTGTCCATTTGGGATCTGCGCCCACACATGGCCAATGGCTGCAGCCAGTTGAGGAGCTGTGCGTGGTCGTGGTCNTACAGCCAGTAACCTCAAAAAAAAAGTTTGTACAGTATGATTATGAGAGCATTTCCCCATCTAGATGATATATTGACATCCCTAGGCCCTCTTCACAGTTACAGGGTTCAAGCATGTTCTTAGAAGTTTTGAAGGCCTTAAGAAATGCTTAAAATTAACTATTTAATTGCTGTAAGCTGATTGGGTCCTTAAAAAATCCCCAGCAACCTTTGCTGCCACCAACACTACATTCCATACACAAAATCATTATCTTGCAGTACAGTTGTTGTCATTACATTTATGTAAAAATGAAAACTAGTAGACCAAGCTTGGCTTCATTTTTAGTCCTTACATTTTTCCAAAGAAGTCCTTTAGATGATCTCAAATTTTGTTGTGAAATTTCTGTATCAACCCAAAGGCAGTAGGTAGGCAGCAGCCATTATGATAATTACTGTAAGCATGCTGTGAACTGCTTAGTCTTGTGGAATGTTATTTGCCTTTGACTTAAGTGTTTTGCCAGCACAGGCAGTAATTATCTCTTGTTACCTCCAGTCACATGTAAACCCAAAGTCGTAATAAGATGGACAGATAATGAATTTTTCAATAGGAAATCAGGACATAACTTTGTAAACTCTTTTTGGCAGGACTTGATCAACAGAACAGCTGACGTCACAAGAAGCACTGTGCAGAAGAGCGTTTGTGTCCTCAGTAGACTGGTGAGGAGATGTAACATACCCATGCACCTAGACATATTTTTCATAGACATTGTTCTTAGATATCACAACAGTGTTACAGGTTAATGGGTGAACATGCATATCAGTTTTCACTTTGCAGTGATACATATTTGTAATGACGACTCCTTTTTCTTGTGATGATAGAAGTATGTTTGCATGTCTTTTTAGTATAGCTTCTATGCATGTAATGTAAAAATGAAAAGGTTTTATTTTTATTCATGCAGTTCAAACAACTAATATGTATCACTTACAACTTCAAAATAGTGGTGGATTGTTATTTTACTCAGTGCACAAGTACAATCTACTTTCTGTAATAGTGCCAATAAGTTATTAATTTTGTCACATCATCTTAATTCTCTGAGTGGGCCACCTCTTTTGTGCTGTTGACATTGATGAAAAGTGTCAGTGTGCACAGTGTGTTTTTTTTTCTTTCAGCCCCTATTTGGACTTATAAAGGCAAAGCTGGAACTGATTACCCATGCATACTTTGATGAGCGGGACTTTAGCAAAGTTGCCCTCCTGGAAGAGACTTTCAACAATCTCAATTCTTCTCTTACTCAAAGCCTTCTTGAAGGCACTCAAGTCTTCTTAGGTCAGTACTTTAATTTTTGTGTTCTGCAAGTAGTGACTGAGAGGATTATAACATAACAAACTTTGCAGACATTTATCAGAACAACATATTCATAGAATTTTCTTTTGAGCTCTCTAATACATTGCTTCCAAATTCACATTTGGAAAAATTTATTTGTGTGTACATTTCATTGTACCCACTGCAAAGTGCTCCAGCGTCTTCTATAAAACCTTGACAACTTACTACTTTGCATTGGGAACGACGATTTATTTGATGTCCTTTGCTGTGTAACCCCTGTTAACATCAGATATTTATAATCTCTTCTTAGGCCTGCCTGCAAGAGAGCTAGTCACCATGTACAAGCACAAAATTATTATTCTTTTCAAACTGCTCATGCTGGAGAGACGGGTAAGATATTCTTTAGCTGGTGTAGAGACATAGGATAAAGATAGGATGAAAAAGATTGGAGAAAGTTAGCTTTCAAGTACAAGAATACTACACCTAATTATCTACATTTCTTTGCAGTTTGCTATTGACAATGCTATGTGTTAAACTGGCACTTCCATACTAAACACAATTGGCAGTTTGTTATGAATATTAGGACTTGGGAGGTATTAATGATAAAATAAAACACTACTTGCCAGGTCCCATCAGAATCAGTCTCTTCTTACATTTACACAAGGAAGATGGAAGAAAATGATGCCAACCACACTAAATGTGATGTGTTCCTTCTATTTTGGAAGGTGGGAGAGATGGTTGGAAACAGATTATCTCTTATTCCTCTCTGCATGGCCTGTTCTTGTTTTGCAGCAAGAATCTGACTCTGAATTGTTTTGCATTTACCTGAAGCATTTGCAGTGTGTGAGATCCATTCATGTATCATCCATTCACTTACATCCATTCCCCATCCATGTATGTGTTTCCATTGTTTACACTGTTTGTCTGTTACAGGTTCTCTTCTTTGGCTCTCCAGTAGAATCACTGTGCCAAACAGTGCTTGGAGTGCTGTCTTTGTTTCCAGGTAGGTAATGTGTCATCCCATCTATTCTCAGGTTTGTAACACTGACAGCAAATGAAAGGTGAAAGGGATATGATAAATTGACTTAGTAAAAGGTTGCTCTATCCTTATTGGCAAGAAATGGTTCTCTCATGGCATGAGACATTTTGGGTTCAGCCTCCCACTGGCCGCATGACCATTGATACAGATAATGATTATTGCACATGTCATCTGCGGGCCGCTCAGCTGACACCGAGCTGCCAAATTCAACTGCCATATCCAGGGCTTAGCAAGGAAATACGCATTTATTCTATTGCTGCATTCAAGCATAGCGAGCAGACAGTAGAAATAATTCTTTCTTAGCATCATGAGTGTTAATCGATATCATACTTGGCCCATTAGTGAATAATCTTTATAGCTATGTTAGTTAGTGGACAAGTCCAGCTCACTGGGCAGTTGAGATGTGATTACAGTACCTAAGGGTTATAATTCATTGTATTAGATCTTGGTTGCTTGTGTTACTAGTGAGAAGAGATGGCAGCAGCTGCTGATTCCCATTGACAAAGCAAGTTACTGGTAACCAATTTGATGTGCTTTGATAACTTAACTACAGAATTGACATGAGTTGAAAGCTAAAGAGCCTTTGCATGTAATACCATTATATCATTCCTATGAAGTGACATAAAATGAAAAATGCGTGCCAGTTTGGGTTTGGTTTTTTTTGTGCTCTAGATATATTTCAAGAAGTATTCACCATACTATCAGTAATTCAAGTTGTGTTCCAAAATAACATTTTTTTTCATTTATTTTGGCTGTTAATTCATCAAATACATGAATCTCTGCTAAGCTATTGATACCTTCATACATATACATGTGTTGACAAAGTATGTGATAAACAAATATGCATGATACAATATTATTTGATTCCATACATTACAGGTATGCTGGAAAATGGCTTGGTGCAGGCATGCAATCAATGGAATGACAAAAAATTGTCCCCAACCTTGGGTGTAGCGAACTTAAGCTCAGACCAGGATGAGGATGACCAATTCTTAGAAGTGCGGTATCACAGCTCCACCCCTGAGTCCCCCCTCTCTGAAGTCATGGGACACCTGCATAATTCAGCCATTCATCTTGGGGCTAGTGGGGACATGGATTACACATCATTTAACATAAATGATGAGGAAGTGACCAAAGCAACTTCCACCACAGAAGAAGCCCCGGAGTCCCCCACAATACCAAGGGATCTTTCAACTCAAGAGCAGACCAACAAAGATTACTCAAAGCAGGTTTCAGAAATAGGTGAAAATGCAGGTTTGGAGCAAGCAAGCTCCAGCACACCCCATCAAGACTTGTCACATTCCCAGAAATCACGGTCACGCAGTGCCAGTTCAAGTGATTCTGACAAACTTACAGTTCACGCATTTCACAGACCTAAGAAGCATTTCTCAGCAGATGATACAAAAACTCAATCTATAGATGACATAAACTATTCATGTGATGATAGTCCCCTTGCTAATGTTAATAGCATTACTCACTTAGAAACTGTGCAGAGTGGAGTAACTGCCACAGATACTTCAGACACCATGGACAAGTTAAAAGATGTGGATCGAAATGGGAATGCTGTTGAGCCTGGCAGTTTGGACAGGCAGCACAGCCTCACACTTCACAGCACAAAGCGCAGATCCGAGGCTGATGAGTTGATTGAGGATCTTGATTCTCCAGAGAGTATCAGTAAGATTGACAAGGAAGACTGTTTTTCATGGGAGCAGGATCGTTTGCAGTTGAGTATAGACCCTGATCTTGTGCTTGAAGACACTACTGCAATGACTCCCACATCTTCGGTGAGTGCAAGCCGTGATTCAGTAGGGACTAGCGACAGTGGGAGAGAGTCTGTATCTTCAGACAATACTTCAACAAGCGCTTCAACACCAGAGAAAGCAAAGAAGGGCAAGGGAAGTTCTGCCGGTCAGAAAGGTGATGCAGAGCCTACCTCTCCAGCTACAAGGGAGAAGAAGACAAAAGTGCTGAAAAACAGGCTTTCATCTGCATTCAGCAAGGTTGCCAACAAGTCCAAAGCAAAAGAACAAGCAGAAGTGAAAGCCCCCAAGCATAAAGGGGAGGTTGTATTACAACAGGATCAGTTTGGGTATCCTCTGGCAGTCTTTACAAAGGCAAGTGTTGCTTCTTGATCACTTCAAAATCTGGTCTTTTAACTCCATAATTTGAGGTGTATGTCATTTATTTATCCAATTTTGTGTTTGTAATGTAGTAATAATAGGATTTACAACTTACGTATGAATGAGTCATTAAGCATATTCTTGCACATTCAGATATATACTGGTGGTATATTTGGTCATTTGTTTGGCATAATTAAGGAAATGTTGAACCTGCATAAATCTCCCTTATCTTTGAATAATATTCACTTTAATGAAATATCTGAATTACATTTTCAGGGTTCGGTCTGCCACCCATATCTCAGTCTCCAGTACCACGACATTCTTACAGATGTTAACACTCGATGCTTTGTGATTGGAGCCACCAATGTTTTGTTCAAACAAAGGCGCCAGCTCTTAGATGTTGTGGTTGAGGTCAGTTGAACATGTATGTCCTGTCTTCCTGGATTTTGTTGTTTATCCCTGTTTAGAATATCCTTGAGCATTGTACAATGGTTGGGTTTGAAGAAGTCAGGCTGACATTGTTTATTCTTATATCATTTTGTGAGATCGCTAAGTTCACTGAAAATGAATTCCACATTACAATCACCTTATGTTAGGCATTTGCACCATACATCCTTGACATTACATACAAATAGATTACATACATGCAATTGCAAAATATTTGCAGATTGAAGAGGGCAAGTTGGACATTCGAGATAGGGAGCTTCAGCGACATCTTAGTCTTACAACAGCAGACCTCAGGTTTGCTGACTATTTGGTAAAAATTGTGACAGAAGAGCGGCCTGGGCTGTATTTAGATGGCACAGGTAAGATTGTGGTGCATCCCTTCTCTTATTTGTGGTCTTACGTAGGAATTGTATGTGTTTGCATTCTGGTACGTGTTTTTAACTTACTTTAAGTGATGTTTTCATGAGAGAATACATCTGTATTTGCGTTTATTTTCTGGAATGTCTCTTGAATTTCTTTAGTCTTTCATCATTTTTCTTGCATTATGATTAGCGTGAAGCATTATTACCAGTGCAGTCAGTCATTGTGCTGATGTCGTGAATGATTCCTTGTTGGCAGCACTGCATTATATCAAGTTCCAAACGGATAGTAGTTGATAGTAGATAGTATTGACTGTGATGAGAGTAGATGACTTTATTCCCATTTACAAGTAACATGTAATTTCTTGTCTGATCTATGAGTATTTGATCATGTCTCTTATCCAGAATGGGAAGGCAGTGATGAATGGATTAGAGCACAGTTTAAACACTACCTCAATTCCTTACTCTCCACTGTGGTGGCAGATGGTAAGTAAAATAAATCTTTGTGAACTTAGAAGAAGATATTCATTTTAAATGTTTTAATTTTTATATTTTTAATGAGAAGCTGTGAATTTCATGAACATATTTTGACCTTCTTAAGTAAATGTTTGCTGTACAGCTGTGGACTGGTTTTCAAACATTTCATTTGTTTCAGAATTTATTAAGACAGTTTCTTTATTGGATGTTCACATTGAGGAAAACGTATTCACTGTGGTTTTCTTTAAAACATGACTATATATGTTTTAAAACCTCTTGCTGTTCAGACTTACTACCTGTTAGAGCCAAGTTTGATTCTCTAAATAAATCTATGATGGATTTCAGATCCTAAAGCTTTGGAGGATTTTGGTTCAGCATTCCTGTCAGCATGGAAGACCACCCATAATTTCAGATTTTGGCAAGCACAAGAACACTCAGCCCTTAAAGAGATTCCATCAGGGTGAGTTGGACAGGCAACTGTAGGGTAACATAGATATGGTCACAACAACTCTTTGTTTTAAAAATGAAGATTGGACAATGTCATGTTAGTTTCAGAGATGCTTTGGGTATTTATTTCAGTTTAATGCACATTTTGTATTTTTTATTTCAGCAGCTGATAAATGGCAATTTTGGCCATTGACAGTGAAAACTGTTGCTTGAATTATTCTGATAACCGGCAGTTGTGCCATAGTATAATGGTACTAATAATCCTGTTTGTTGAACTGAGAGTAATGTGAAGTCATGTGGGCAAACTGACTGGATATACCAAATCACTGCTTTTACATTATAAAATACTTTATTACCCTTTTTAGCATGATGTCATTTACATTATTCGTAATTCTCAAACTTTAAATTGATGGATGGCTTTCACTCACAGTAAAAAGTTGAGTATATTGTAGTTTGAAATGCCAAAAGGTGAAGAATTTAAAACACACTTAGGTTGTGAACTATCATTTGCTTATACGAATCTGGGATATTGTAACACATTCTGAGAATTGATTATTAGCCCTCTACTATTTTGTATGTGTTGCCTTGCGCTGTGTTCTATACTGTGGATATTGACATGATAATGACAGATGTTGGTAAAGCTGAACAGTAATTGTTGAAAGGCTTGTTTTTATTGCCCTCATTGTTTCTCCTTTAGAATTTCATGTCTGCAGTCAGCAAAGAACTTATAAGAGGGATTTGCAGCTATTTTCATATGTAGGTTCCTGTGTTAATGAGCCAAGTTTAATAGTTAAAAAATATTCAGAATCCATTTTTACTTCTTATTTTCAGTCACCCATTTCAAGGCAATCTGAGCATGGCAGATGTTCGTGTCAGATTCAACCAGTAAGTGACTTTCTCATGCACAGTGCCTGTTTTCCACTGAACGTGTATAAGCATTTACATTATAAAAACTCTCTGGGAAGTGATTAATGGTCATTCAAATTGTTTTCATTGATAGATGTTGACATCCATTATGATCCAGTGTAGGGATGATTCATGCATTACTAAGGTTTGAGGAAAATTGAACAAAATATACATTCGTCACATGAGACAGTCTTTTAACACACTGCAATACTAATCGGGCGAAGATGCACTGTTTAAAGAGTGGGGTTAATTACTCCTTCAGTAGATTTGTGATTTGCTTGTATATTCTGTCAGTGTATTTTCTCAGATCATCCTCTTCATTGCTTTCTTAGTGCACAAGTGTGTGTTATGCAGTTCTCTATTCTTTAATGTTGAATGCAACAACAAATCATGAGACAGTTGTCTTTTTTCAGTACTTTACAGAATACAGAGCGGGGAAGAAAGATAAATGCAGCCGTGGTGCAGACAGGGAAATATGTTGTGCAGACAGGGAAAGCTGTAGGTGAGTAATAGATTGCATCATAAGTGAATGGAAAATCCACTTCATGTTTTGACATCCTTAGATGTGTGTAAGTCATAGAGTGCTCCTCACTCATAATACAGGGGTGGGACCATAAGTCATTGGCTTGACTGTGAAGGATTGTTAAGCTACAAACTTTGAATACAATGTGCTGACAGCTAAGCATCTAAAATACTATGCTTACAAGTATTTGGAGAAAAGTATTACGGGTTTTCCCACAGCACTGACTTCCATAACATGAACCAATGAAAGGACCATTATGCGCTGTCACTCAGAGAAATGTCTGATGGGCTTTCTGTCATTAGATTCCTCTTTTTACTTCACAAAGTCCATAACAAATATCCAATGTTATGGAGCCAGTATGTCTTGCTCCTTGCCCTTCATTTACAACTATTAAACGCTGGTGCCAATAATTCAGTCATGGCAATTAAAAATACTTGTAATCTTCCAAGATCTGGCAATGAAGTCATGCCACAAAATGGAATGAAAATAAAGAGAGTTATGGATAACTATTGAAAAGTGACTCTAGAAATAGTTGTTAAAGGGGTAAAAATGAGTGAAATGTCATTGTCAAAGATGTTCATAGGAACAAGGTCTGCATGCCATGGGTACCAGGTTTTCTCACGTTTGAACGAATGTCAATAAGAGTGAACTCCTCTTACCAGTTGCTTCAAAAAATGGAATGAGAGAATATTAAGGACCACCAGGTATCCTTGGACGAGATTGGGATTCAGCATTTTGATCCAGATCTGAAGCTGTGAAGCATATAGTGGGTGTCTTCAGCCTTACCCATCCCAGTCAAACCAAAACTTGTTCCAGTTGTTGGTAAAAGTCAAGAATTTTGTTTTCTGGGTTGCCAGTATTTTAGTGACTGCTTACTTGGTACCAACCAATTAACAGAAAATAGTATGCCAATCACTTTGTAAAATTACTAGAAGTTGTAGCTAAAAAGAGAGCAGTGGGACAATTTTTTAAAAAAAACAGAAAAAAAACAGCCTTCTTCTTTGCAGAATAATGCAACTTCACACACACTACACCACATCTTTCAACATGCACCAATCTGAGCTCTGAAATCTTGTCTGACATGGTTCCTTCAGACTTCTTTCTTAATAAAGATCTGAAAATGTGTATCAGATGGCACTGTTTCTACAGTGATGATAGTCCCACTATAGAGGCTGAGCAGTAGCTAAATTCCAAAATCAGTGTACTTTTTTATCTTGTTTAATGACTTTTGAAGGTCAAAGAGGAGAAAGAGAAAGGCATCACCGCTAGAGGTGACCACAAAGAGGATACATTAATTGTACGCAGAGTTTGAAATTCCTGTCTTAATTTCTTCATAGTCAGGCAAATGACATTCTGGACGCATGCTCCCTGAATTTTTGAAGTGAAGATGTTTATATGAACTAAAATGATAGTGATATATGTTAAATAATGTCAGTATCATAATGATGAGTGTTAGGACCAATGAGGTATCGGAATGCTCAAGAACTGGTCAAAGGAACCTCTCTAGGGAGCTTTGGAATGAGGAAATAGCTTTGGAAGAATTTGTCTCTTTCGGAGAAAAGAGTGGTAATTGTCATTTGTGATGAGGCAGCATACACAAAGTGCCTTTTGAAACTCACATGCTAATAACCTACCATTCACAGCCCCTTTGGAATATTATATAGTCTCAAATGCTTTGTTTTATCAAGGACAACCAGTCATCATCTTGGTCAGTCTGGTGAAATTTGTTGCATAATTTCAGTTTTTCTTGAGGCAGGGTCACCGAAATTTTGATGTTCATGAGCCATTTTAAATAAGAAACACCTATATGTCTGGCAGCGGGTGTATGGGTTTTTGTTTGCACTTTTCAATGGTTACTAAACATGTGGGTGGATAAAACTGTCAGTCTGTCTTTGATTATTGGCAGCCTCTTTTCTCCAGATTTGTGCTCTTACTAATCAAGGATACCAAATCTGTAAGTCTGGATTGAACATGACAGAATTATCCACATGAAATATCTGTTGGGATAATGATGTACTGAGCTTTTCTACCTTTCCCTCAGGTGGTGCATTCTCATCAGCACGGTCAGCAGTGACTGGATGGTGGAGCAGCTGGAGACATAGTGACAAAACATCAGAAGAACCCCAGAAAGGAGCAGAGGAAACTCAGAAAGTATTAGAAGAGGGCAGCAATGAGAATGCTGTGGCAGAGTAATACCAAGTACAGTGCAATACAGCAGTGTAGTAGTGTGGATGCCTAAAGCAACAATCCAGGAAAATCTCCTCTAGAAGTTAAACTTCATAAGTCTGCATATTAATGCATTTAAGTAAGCATTTTCCATGTTTATCTAAATGTGTATATGATATTAGTTTGCCTATTTTAAAGCCGTTTTTCTCAGGTTTAACGTTTATGACTTCTGCACTTAAAACATGCTTAGCTGAGCTGTCAGGTAAGAACTTGAAATAAAAAGATCAGTGTTTGAAAATAACGAAGAAGACAGACATAACGATAGCTAAATTTTGAAAATTTGACCTTTTTTTATAGGTTTTCCTTGATGGCCACACAATTGTTTTGTGGTAAAGTTGAATGAACAGTTTTGTGATATTGAATCTACTGTGAGGAGATCAGTGTGAAACCGATCAGTATGTTGATTCATCAGTTTGTATTCACTCAGAGCTTCACATACTGCATTAAGAGTCTTTCTTTTGCTTTTGTTTAAATTAATATTTGAAACTCACAATTTACTTTATGTATATAGTGGGAATTCTTTTGCTTATGTTGCCTTTCTTTGAAGGTCTGTCTTTTAAAAACTTGGCATTTTATTTATTGTCAGCATGTACAGCACAGAATTGGTCTATCTCAGGTCATGCCTGCAACTATTAATTCCCTGGCAGAGACTTTGTTTCTATAATGGTCTTTTGCTAGTAAATGCAAAAAATTGTCAGCGAGCAAAGTAAAACTTTTATTCAAATCGTGGTGTTGCGCTTTGACCGGAATTAATTAGAGTGATATGTCAGTGCAAAACATCTGCAACTTACACTGCCAATTTAATCTTTAGGAAACAGTAACAAGAACTTAGTGAGCCTGTTTTAAAATTGTTTCATTAGCTACCACCAGTCAAAGAAAGAATGAATCATAAGATTGCAATTTTCTGTTAAAAGACCATGTATAGTATTTTGCCTGCATATATATCAGATCTGTTGACAGAGCGTTAGCCAATTGCATCATTACATTCTGAAAATCTTTGCTGTGGTGTAGTGCCTAAAACAAATATGAAATGTTTGGAGAAAGATCTTTTATATCCCAGTACCACCAGTTTGGAATAAATCACCTCAGGATATTCGTTAACCAACGGATCTCCACAGTTTTAAGAAAAGTTGCAGACACACTTGTTCCACCGATATTTTTATTCATTTTTAAAACTTGCTGAAGCCTATCTCTTGATATTCATCTTACCAAATTACTGTTAGTATGTGTGGGCATGAGTGGGTGTTTACAATGCATTGGTAAATTTTCTTTTTCTGTAGCTGTAAAGTACTCAGAGCCTGTCCAGGACAAGTGCTCCATAAATGCAATTTATTATTGTTATTATCCATGAACTTTCATTCCTTGCCTTTGTAATAGAAAGTATGGTGGGAACTTCTTCCTAGACTTTAGTTACTCTGACAAGGCAACCTGTCTTGAAAACATTTAAAACAGTCATCTTTTTCATCATTATTGACTTTCCAGATTTTGTATTAGAGATAATGTTTTCTTTGTTGTTGTTATTGTTGTTGTTGTAGGACTGCAGTTATTCAGTGTGTAGGACTGCAGTTATTCAGTGTGTGATGTGGGACTGCAGTTATTCAATGTGTGATGTATATCACCAAGAAGGATAATAAATGTTATAGGAAGATATTGGCCTGAAGTAAACATTATATCTGTGAATAACATGTGAGGGTAGCTGCTTAAAGTATTGAATCGTGTTGGTTATGTTTCTTACAGCCCATATTTTCTCTTGCTCAATACACTCATAAACAGCAGTAATTAAACATGAGAATGCAGCATTATTTGTGAATTTTGCTAAATCTTTCAAAGCCTTAATAATTGTTTTTTAGGACTCAGATCTTCAAATGGTGAATTAGATATATCAGGTGAATCGCTGTTATATGAAATTGATCATTTATACTTCCTTTTAGTGAGAAGCAAGGTTAACTGTCAAATGAAAGGTGTTGCAAATAGTTTATTCAGTGCCAGAAATTGTCATCAGCACATATTAATTGTATGTGTGTTTACAAATTACCATGAAATATGCAAATTTTAGATATTGTCATGTGTTTGCCTGCTGTGATGTATTACAGTCGACTCTGCTTAATCGCCCTCCGCTTAATCGCCTTCTCCGCTTATTCGCCTCGTTTCCCAGGGAACTGATTTTTTTCTATATAAAACTTACTGGATAATTGCCTCTCACTCCGGATAATCGACCACTCTGCAGCGCCCGTGAATTCAAAGATCAGCGGTTGAAGGATTACAGCTGACAAATATGAACACAGACGGTTTAACTGCACGACGGATGGCAGACCCGTTGACTGAGTGACAGCTGCCACGCCAAAATAGGTATGATAAGTCTTTCCTCCCCACCGCCGTCGACCATCCGATAATGCTAATGCGCCGAAAGCCATATAGTCTTTTCCCCCCACATCTTCTGTCTCAGCGAGGCGGAGAATGTAAACATCGTATTGCGCCTGTGTGGTGGATTTCGGCTAGATCAGAGAACGTGTCATATGGATGAACAGTCGATCCCGACCGTGCCATCCCTACTCCTTATTGTCTGCTGGGCTACTGAAGGTGGCCAATGAGAGACCGCAGAGATCAAACATTTTGTATGCTACAACACTGTCAAACTCAAGTCTGTCCTGAGTCTGGCGACGAGAAGGCGTAAATGCATGACAACAAACTACGACATCAAAGAAATTGAACCCCATTACCAAAAATATGGCTGAAAATACCTTCTCCGCTTAATCCATTCTCCGCTTAATTGCCCACTTTTTCCGTGATCCCGAGGAAGGGCGATTAAGCAGAGTCGACTGTATTTTGAGCATTTTGTGATTCTGTGTTGCAATGTATCCAACCATATGTAAAATTAGGTTTCCAACCCAGTTTGATGCTTATGATGAATTTTTGATGGAGATGACTTAATTTTTTTTAAGCAGTGATGTTCATTTCACACACCTCGCATTCCTTTCATACTCCATATTGTAAAACATCTCTCAACTCCATTTCA
Organism: Ellobium chinense; assembly: GCA_033807755.1. Lineage (NCBI taxonomy): Eukaryota > Metazoa > Mollusca > Gastropoda > Ellobiida > Ellobiidae > Ellobium > Ellobium chinense. The sequence continues at coordinate 932,674 of JAWQUT010000113.1, forward strand.
GCAAGTATGTGCATGGCATATTTGGATAGAATGAGAGTTATTTCATGACGTGATTCATGATGGTCTTTCTATGCATATGTGGATTCGAGTGTGTTTTTATATTAGACGTGTTTTGTATTTCATTCTAGTCCATTACTGGTGACAGGTAAGAATGTCTGTTTCTCTTGAATTTATATCATTAACCTCTTCACTGCCTTATGTCTGAGAAATTCTTGGGCCTGTGGTGTCATAGTTTTATGAGAGAAAAATGGAAGAAAAGGTGGGACTACTACACTTTACTTGTCAAGTCAGTATTGTCCCTGCCTTAAAAGTAACTTGATTGCATTTATGAAAATGGGGAATTTTTTTTTATTTTTATAGATTTGTTTAAAGAATTTATATCAGGTCCCTGGCTTTTGGCAGTGAAAGGGTTAATCGTTGCCCTGTGTAATTTATTTCTACCTATACTACCCAAAGCTTAATTTAACCTTTCATCCATGATAATTCCAACCATATGCATCATGCTCATTAAACTGTGATATTTTGTTTTTTAGATTCTAAATATTCTTCTTCCATGTGCACTAGCTCTATTTTATTCAAGCTGGAATGCTGTAACTCTCATAACAATATGTAGTTCATGCATCAACCCAAGAAAATATACGGCCACTTACTTTGAAATTTAACTGCATTGGCAGTATTTCATGACGATGGCATTACAGTGTTCAACACTCACAAAAGTGGAATTTTGACAATAAATACGTTCATGATATTTTTACTTCATTGTTATGCACGGCTTCACATGTATAGATTCATCAATTTTCTGTGTTTTGAACCTCTATAATAAGTATATTTTATCCATGTACATGGGCTCACTTATTATTGAGGCTTAGCTGTAAGTGTAGCCAATATCAGGATCTTGAATGGTGCTTGGCCAGTTGAGGATGTTTCCAAATATTCCTTGGAAAGCAAGTTCTCCATTGTGATGAACCAGAGCTGGATGACTGAACATAATGTTCTGAGTCCGGAAAGCTTTTACAATGCTGTTGATGCATCATGCGAAAATGAAACGCCAGGTCATTTCAATCAAGGAAGACAATACCTGGGACAGACAGGAAAAGAGGTCTAATGTGCTCAGCTGTTCCGTATAGCATTCCATATTTTGTCTACATCTTTTTAAATTACATGTAGAGTGCATGGTAACACGTAGAAGTAGAAGAGTGCATGGTATCTTGTTCATTACTCCTAACCAAGACTTCAGCCCTTTGGTTCACTATCGGCCATCATTTTTTCCTGAAATGCAACCATAACATGTACTGTAAAACCATAGCCTAGTAACCTGGAATGAATGTGCATCCCAACAGCAGCACATGTTGGGCATTGACTCCATCGAAGTGTTGATGATACTTGTAATGTGTTATTCTCTTTGTGATCATGATTTTTTTTCTTGCCCTGTTATCTCATCATTGAGCATAAGTGCACACCTAAGTTTCAACTTTAATATGCCATGTATTAGTATAGTTTGCATTTGGTGGTTATTTTAGAGATAAATGTAAGGAAGGATGGGGTGTGTTGGTGCACGGGGCAAGTTGGTGCAATCAGATTATCTCACATATTATCTTCATGAACTTTATATTTTACAGGGTGACTGTTGATACTAACCTCATCTACTTGTGTACAAAATAATCATAGTGATGCATAATGTAATGGCTGAGAGCCAAAATACAGTAATGGATTTTGGAGGTTGAAAGTAATTTTTTGCAAACTGCATTGTCAAGTTAAAATTTTGAAGAGACTAAAAATTCAAGCTAAAGTACAGTGGAACCCGCTTAAGTGGGACACGCGTGAGCGGGATGCCCGCTTAAGTGAGACGAATGTCTGGGGAACGGAATTTTTGCTATTTAAATCTATACATGTGAGCGGGACGGCAACCCGCTTAAGCGAGACGACTTGGAGCCAGATTTCCGTAATATACACGCTGTTTTTGACAGGAATGCTGCAAATTGTCACTATCGTACTGTGTCTTAGTGCTTGTTTACCTTTGCCCATCAGCTGAAAACCTGAGACCTACAAAGAAGCTTGTACCGACGGCCCTGATTACCCCCCTTTACGTTACGTGAGAAGTGATTGACACTACCTCCCCATAGCCTTCTGTCAGGCAGTTGACCCTTCGGCGCACGCATGGACGAATCAGAGCGGACATCCTAGCCGCTGGTCATTTAACCAGCGCAAGCATTAACGAATCAAGATTAAGTAAGCCCCGCCCCCTGTCAGCCACACTTTATCCTTTCTTCAGCTTAGGCAGTGATTGACACTTACGAGCCTTACCTGCGCTATTGCACAACACTCAGCCAGGGTGTCGGTGACATAGGCATGACCATCATTCGTGTTGCGTAAAGGCTTTTCGACACACGCCGCTCGCGTCGCGCTCTGGCCAGGTGTGGAGCGAGAAGTGTGACGCTTATCTTTGCTGGTGTTTGCGATCATGTAAATTTGATTCCAAATTATTTTTGATAACTTAAATGGGGGGCGGCGAACATCTCAACTTCAGAGATGTTAGACCTTTCATATTCTCTCCAGTTTTATTTTAACATGTATTATTTCTTTCCCTCTGATGTAGACGTGTCTCGGTCTTTAAAAGAAATTGTTTTTGAATTTTCAAAGGAGAGTGGTGAGAAGGCTTAGGTGCTTCTTTTAAGCCAACCAAAAATCCCGTTCCCCGCAAAGAATGACCAATAATATGCTCTGCAAGTCTACTGAAAATGCAGTTAGACTGCAATAAGTACATTTTAAACAGTACAGATACAATTTAAATCTGACTCCGTTGTCACACCTCACTAGCAACACGTAATGATATCCCTCAACTTGGATGAAATGCACAAACTAGCTAAGAAATCACTTTATAATGGATAGTCCGCCTAAGCGGGACACCCGCTTAAGAGGGATGATTTGTCGGGAACGGAGCCGTCCCGCTTAAGTGGGTTCCACTGTACTTATTTGCAGTGAAAAGTGTACCAGTTGTCATGTTAACAGAGATAAAGAAACAAAGAAATGATACGACGTTAATTTGCCAGAAACCTTTAAACACACGAGTAGGTACGGGACGAGTTGGTGCAGGGCGTAATTGAAATAAAATCAACTTTGTATCCTCTCAAAAGTAGTGCTAAGGATTATTGAAGTTTGCAATTTTTTTTTTAATAACTAGTCGCATTAAATTACCTTCTGAAGCTGTCCCAATTCATTCAAGTGTCCCATTTGTAATACAAACATGTACACAGATGCCGGTTGAAAGTCCCTCGATTTGACTTGTTTTGACGAAATAAAATCAATCAAACCCACATAATGAAGGACTTTCGTGGTCTTAGGTAACAGTCCTATTAGTATTTAATGCTTTAAAATATCATTTTCAAATTCTTTACAACCTCTGGTGACAAAACTTTTTTTTTATCGTTATAGCAAATAATGATGATGATGACGATTCTGATGATGACCTTGACACTTGACAGAGATGGTGGAAGTGGTGGTGATGGTCATGTTAATAACAGGAATTTTGTTTACAGTCTTTGTAGTGTCTGAAGTAGAATTCTGACAATAAGGACGATGATAATGAGGAGGAAAAGGAGGTGGAAGAGGAAAGGGAACAGCTAGCAGTTTGTGAAAAGATATGATAAAATTCCCATATTGGTGGCCAAATCTGAAGTCATGTAAGCCATACAGATATGCAATACAAGGCAACAAACACAGCTGCACCAACTCACTCCACTGCATGTAACAACATTCCCCATATGTGGGGTAAGTTGGTGCAGGCAGAGTAAGTATATTTCATGCGGCGCTGTGTATGATGAAAAGGATGAGATCAAATGTTTTTAGCGAAGTGTAGAGAGCAGATACTGCTTAGTAAAATGGTGCTATAAACACTTCATAATAAATTCAAGTAGCATTTAAACAGCACAAGTTGTGAAATGTGCACCAACACACCCCACCCTTTTGTTTCATAATTTGTGCAATAATGTTGAGAGTTACAAGTATTCTATAGAAAAGTCACATTTTAGAGAGAAATTGAATTAGGCAGGAAACACAGGATGACACAATAAAAATTGGGCCCTCCATTTTCACCACAAAATTAATAAATTTTAAGATAATCACATAGAATTTTCACACAGTATACCTAAACCACTGAAACCCTTACCTTGAAAATGTCATTGTGATTCCACCCACCTTGCACAACACGGTAAGCAATCAACTTTTTACATGCGCATTTTAAGAAAACTGCCTTTCAGACTTGCACCCTGATTTTATGACCAAAAAAAAGATGGCATTGACACTCTTTATGAAGCATTCCTTACGGCTTGTGGTGATATTTTTCTTCTTGCTAAAGTAGTTAATCATTTTTCATTCATTTTAAACTGCCCTGGATTTTGAAGTTAAGACTGATAAAAGTCCAAAACCATGTCGGTGATCATTATTCCGGTGTTTTGTTAAAGTACCCTTTCAAATCTCAGAATCATTTCATTCATTGCGACCTGTAATCCTCTCTTGCCATATTACACAATACATACCACAACAGTTTGAAATGTGGTCTCAAATTTCAGAGAACTATTGCTCTGTTTATAAATGTATTACAAGCTAGAAATCTGTCATGATTTTGCTCCTTATGTTTGCTTTGCATAGTCTGAAAGTTATCTATTGATTGCCATCAGGCTTTTGTAAAAATGGAGGGTTCACTTTTTTTTGAATGTCACTGTAATTTTTAGTGACTTTCACACAGTTATTGCCATAATGTGTTGTGCAAAACTGTTGGATTTAATCTAAGAAAATGGATGAGCCATGACCAGTGTTGCCTAGTGAAGTGTGTATTCACCACTTAGATCTTTAACTGATTTACTGTATATATTGTGTGCATGCCAGTGCAGCTCTTAAAAGCTGGATGTAAGTGTGATACCCCAAGGAAAGTGTGAAAGCACTTACAATGGAACACACTTAAACCAAAAACATGGCTGAACCAAAAGAAAAATTAATCCCCCTTTTTTTTTTCTTTTACTCTTTGTTAATGGACTAACGATAAACCAAAGTTAACATTCTTGGGAACACGGCTGAACCGAAAACAGTGACCTTGATTTTAGTGGAAGCCAGCAACCTATTCTTAATCTTACACTTAGTACCGAGATGCCGTTCTCTCATCGTCAGGCCACCAGCGGGTGTCGAAGACGGGAAGGGGATGGGGAATTGCGTCACTGATCAGCGAGTGTGCATTGTCTGTTGAATCTAATCATGCGTGTGTAGGAAATGGCAGACAGCCTGCTGACAAGGCAAGGCAGGCTACACGGCACCGTGTAGACTCTAGATGGCCCACACTTATTGTTTTCGAGGGCCAGATTAGGATCAGTGGTCAGTTACATTTGCCATGCGCCCGGCATTATTACGAAGGCTGTCTTAACTGTTAACAAAATTTGACCGTTCAAGATGTCTAAAAGAAAGCACACCTCTTATTCATTCAAATTTAAATTGCAACTGCTGGCGAAGATAGATGAAAAAAAAACTCTCAAAGTCAGAAATCTGTCAGAAACACGGAATTCCGAATCCCACGCTGTCAACAATAATTGCCAGTCGACAGCAACTTGAAACGGCAAGAAATGAGTAGCAATTTCAACCTGGGACGAAAAAGATGAAAAAAAATTTAACCATGAGGACATGGAATCGGCCCCACCATACCCTATTTGGATAAACCAACATACCAAAATAATATGTCCAGTCCCGAAAAGTTTGGTTTAACGGTGTTCCACTGTACTTTATTTCTTACAGTGTAAAACTTGGGACACTAGAAGTTAGAAAACCTCTCGGTATGATTTTGCGATATGGGGAGTTCATTACGTAGCTTCAGTGTTTTTGAGTGGTAGTGGTAGTAAAAGAAGGAGCTAAATGACAATTGTTTTACTGTGCTTTGGAAGCAGAGAAATATGGAATAATATACAGTGTGTGCTGTGGCAAGAACAGAAAATGTGTAGCCAGTTTGCATTTCAAATTGAAGTATGCATTTAAGTGCGAGTGGTGAAGATGACTTGATCTCTGCCGTTTTCTGATTTAAAGTCACTTTGTCAGTGCTCAAAACAGAGAAGTAATCTCATTTCAATAAACTTTGATGTCATAGAACTGAATTTTGACGTTCATCTGCTTTGATCATAGTTGCTGCAGTAGGAGAGCTGAATAGTTCACTATAGTGAACTATTCAGCTCTCCTACTGCATGATTGCATGTAGTGATAATGTGCATGTATAGTCAACCATGCTGCTATGTACTTATTTACCATTGTTCTCCATTAGACATAAGGCCACAGTAACTTCTATATGTGGACATTGATTTATTTTTTATAAAATGTTTAAATTGTTTGTTATTCCACCTCCTCATCGTTTATAAACAAGAGAGGTCCCAATTTCGTTTTGTTTCATAGGAATAATAATATTGTCACTTGCCACAAATAAGTTACGCCATTCATTAGATGCAATAATGCATGTTTAACTGATCAGTTCTATACATGCTCATCTTAATTTGGTCTTTAGGGAGTAAATGTAATGGAAAATTAAGACTTTCAGTAAGTAAGGAAGAAAATTATCATTTTTCACATCAGCACATATCTCTGGATATTTTAAGTATTAAAGCCTGCACAGATATGAGTGCTTTTCATAAATACTCACACTGATGTTACATGTGATCACTTGCTGGCCACCATACCAATTCAGATATGTATCCATCTCTATAAGGCCATCCAAAATGACTGGAATAAAGTGACATTTTTTTTCTCAGCCTAGGTAAACATCTGTCTAAAGCCACTTGTTTAGGTAGTGTGGCAGTTTGCAAACAAGCATTATATGTACTCAAGTAAACAAAGTTAGATTTTACCTGAACATTATTTTATTGTGTATCAGCATGAAGTCATTAATACAGTATACATTAATGAAAACAATTAAAATAAATCAGTAGGCCAACAGATTGCTTCAATGTTTCTACATGCACACATATTCACATTCTTAACTTTGAACAAGGTGTCCATGGTAATTATTTAATTTCACGCACATATCTCCACTCACACTGAGCATATTCAGAACTCAAGGAGACCACCAAATACAGACTTGTCATGGTCCTCCACAGTATCTGAACATGTGTAATGGATTACAAAGTAATGGCTGACAAAATGGACTTACAACCAGGGGCGAAGGCCGACTTTCTCAACGGGATAATCATAGTTGAATATGATTGTCACTTGGGTAGCAGACTGGCTACCATCTTTGCACAAAGCGCTCTATGCTCAGCGACCCCCTCCCCCTCTCCCGTTTCCACCTTTAGCCAAATATCCAGTACTAACACAAGAGGAAACTAATTTTATTGAAAACGTAATTTTCAGGCCCATGAAGCAGAGCCCACCTTTTTGCATGTGGGTGATGTTATCTTCAAATCTTGCCGGTTTTGAGAACAGGGGGCCAACTTAATTACTTTTCCAAGTCGTTTTTTTTTAATGTTTATTTAATAAGTTTGTTTGTATGTTTCATAAAGCCAGAAACTTCCCTTCATAAAAAAATAAATCTACCCGAAGGTGCTTTCCCCAACCAAAGATTTCTGAGAACCAGCTACATTGCACTATAAAATAGGCAACCTGGCAACACCAGCACTGGGCTTGTGAATGGAGGCATGTGTGTGGCAAGACTGTTCATGTGGCTTTCTGTAAGTGTGGATTCATTTCTGAACTGAGTGAAAAAAAAAAGTGGTCATAAATTTTTGACTGAAGGCATGTCACTTCATGTCAGCAACAGTGTTAAGAATTACTGTCGAATAAAGAGGCCCTTGATAATAATGAATCTCACTGCTATAGAATAGTGTCTCGTTTTACCAGTGTGTTATTTTTGTTCCACATCACATTAAACTGCAATAGGTGAAAGTACCACAAATCAAGCAGAGACCTTGATTAGCAGCACTTCTTGACCAGTTGGTGAACTCTCCTTGCTTTCGTTGAGTTGTTTTGTTTTTTTTGTGAGGCCACCCCACATTTGGCTGTAGGGGTGTCCAGGTTCTTCTTTATCCTTTTAATCAGTGAATAGAGCAGAGAAAATTTGAGGGGTATCAGGTTGTGAACGTGGGTCAAAGTAAGAATGGGCCTGACAAAGAGCAAATAAATAGGATTCGGTGGTGTTCTTGTTAACTTGCCACGAAGGCCAGGTCAATCAACGGCATTTTCGGCTGATAATCAGTGATTACTATATGGACCCTTCGCCCCTGCTTACAACTGTAATCAGCACCATCCTCAATATCATGTCACTAAGATTTCACCACACCAGAACACAGGGCCGTAACTCTGCTATTACTGACCACTGAATGTGGATATTCCACTCATACGGCTCTTTGAAAACTTATAAAAGGCTGAAGAAAATCATTAAATATACATGTGCACCAGAAATAAATTGAAAAAAAGTAGTTCTAAAGAATGACATTTATGAAACACCACTAGCCAACTGTATATCCCTTGCCCTTCATCTTTTACATTTGCACATCAACACACAAACATGCAAGTACAGCAGGTCAAATGACTCTTTTTCAAGTTCACAATCTGACATTCATAAATGACATGTCCTGATGACAATAAAATTAAAAGAAACAAAAGTATTAATGCATGTCTCTCTATAAGGGGAATAAAGAAAACCTATCTCCACCTCCCCCATCTCTCATGTCTATCCAACTGTCCCTAAACAAGCAAAGAATAGGAGTTCAAGAGCATATTTTCAAATTTCATAATCTGACATTCCCTGGCGACAGATTTATCAATGAATTGAGTGAAACAAAACTGGGGATCTATCTTTGCACGTCCCTTTGTGTTCCCTATATTCACTGTCTGCAGTAATGCTAGCATGACATGCTGCAAACAAAACACCGCTGTTATCCCATCCCATGGCAAACTAGCCTAATTTTCTTCCACAGTAGCTAAAGATTCATCCAAATCCAAGTGTATTTCATGATACATGTGTAGTATTTGACAAGTAACTCTTTTATCTTTCTTTTTCAGTTTCTTTGATTTGTGTTTACCAGTGGGTAACTTGTTACTGTGCTGGCTCTTGTATAAATGTGGGAAAGTGCAAAACATTAATTCCTCATTGAAGTGAACTTTAAATTTGATAATAAACTTCTTCAATGTATTTGTATACTGTAATTTGTTTATATGGTATGTGTGGTTGTTTCTGTTTCATTTCACTGCTTTGTTGTCACTTGTTTGGGAGCCTGCCAAACAAGAGTCAGTTAAGCGTTACTTTCATAATACAAAATGAAAGTGATGCTTGTGGATTTCTTTCATTTAATTTTTCTATAATTTGACCACTGTCAAAGAAACATCAAACGCTTCATTCAGGCATTATGTTGGGTGCTTGAGATATATAATATTTCTTGCTTGAGATCCCCATTTCATAAGGTGTTTAAGGGGGGGTGCGCCTTCTGAAAAGGAGGTCTAGGGGTTAAAATATTGAAATTGGGCTTTTGGTATTTTTAGACACTTTGACCTCTTCTGCTATGAGAAAAATTACCTTTGAGGCCAGAAACATCCGTTTTATGCCCTGAAAGGGCACCTCTAGATGGTCATCTTAGCCTTGTATAAACGCGCTATCAAAACTTCAATTGCGATTTTCTCAAAATGTTCTTTTTTTCCACTCTTTTCCCTAAGGATTTCTTATTTCTAAACTGATTGACTTCAGATTTGACATATATATTCCCCACAATATAGGTTTTGATAAAATGCATCCATTTTTCTTGATTTTGGTCACGTTTTTGAAACAAAGTTGAATGTTGGGTGGAAAATTGAGAAAAATACACATCCATCAACACACATTATTTCAAAAATTTGTGACAGACATTGTATGAGATAAACAAAAAACAAATGCATTTTATCTTTTCTATAGAGCTACTACAGTATATAAGTTTACAAAATTTGAAATGATTACATTCAATACTCTAGGTGCCTTAGGCTTTTGAAAATAGCTAATTTTCAAGACACAAAATTCAAGATGGCGGCGTTGCCATGGCAACCATATAGAAACCCCCCCAAAAATTTCACACTTTTCCCTTAATTTGACCATGCCGAATCTGAATTTGAAGCTTAAAAGTCCCTAGTTCATGCATTCACAATATCACTCCCAGGAGGCGCATCCCCCCCTTAAGTGAAACCACTCATATTTACATTCTGTCCTCATAATCACAGATGTCAGGAGATTGTCAAAGAAGAATAATCCATAGATGAGCATTTAGGGATGCAATGGTGGTCATATGCAGATGAAACACAAAAACTGCATTCACTGTGATGTTTTTAAAGAAGTGATACAACTGTTTCAAATTACAGTCGAGTCCATGTATGTCGAAACCGGATACGTCCAATTATTTATTAGTCGAAATAAACAGAAATAATGTTTTTTTTTCCTTCTTTGCGTCTATTAATGATCCTTGCACAAGACGAAGTAATTAATGCCCATTTCTGATTAGTCCAACTGCTCAGCACTGCCACAGAGGCAAAATCACCTCCTGGCGTCTTCCCCGCGTGGTACTAAACAACGCCGACGGCTTGAAAATCAAGACGGTGCCGCGGATAGAGAGAGGCAATAAAACTGGACACTGCGAGTGCCAATAAGTAGCACAATAAGTAGGGCGTGTGTATTACACCACCGCTGATAAGACAGTAGGGGGAAGAGAATGCGGGAGGGCTCGGCTGAAAAATCGATCGATAATTAAACATCTCGGCAGCAGTGTACCGGTATACATACACTGGCTCATTGCACTGTGACGTTAAATAAACAAGAGGCTGCCCTCGTGACCTCCCCAGTGTGCTCGCTCGCTCGCATACGGTTGACTCATCTTTATCATTTTCAACTTGAATTAAACTGAATTTGTCCTCTAAATAATGGCTTCCTCTGATCCTGTAAAGAGAAATCTCAAGACTCTTTCCATTGAGTCGAATATTAACATGCTCCAGGAAATCGACAGAGGTGTGATGTCGAAGAATGTCATAGCTGAGAAATATGGCGCTCCTGTTAGCACGCTTTCTACGATCTTGACAAACCGGGAACAAGTTGAAAAAGCGGCGGCCAAGCTACTACTCAGAGCGATTTCTTAGAAAAAGAAATAATCCCATTTAAAATACTTCCCCAATATGCCAGCCTTAGTTACATCCCCTGTTGAATTACCCTCGTGACCTCCCCAGGGTGCTGGCTCGCTCGCATACAGTTTACCCGCCTTGGAAATCGTTAGTCGAATCCTGATTTCTCCAACTCATTGGGGTGGTCCCAGCGAATTGGAGCTAAGCGGACTCGACTGTATGTAATCATGACCAAAGCCTACATCTCATGACTCAACTATGGTTAGGACTGATAAAGGCAATATTCTTGTAATAAGCTTTGTGTTGCATGGTATTTGATTTGGTTTTAAAAAATGCATGTTCTGATAACAGACAATAAAAGTTGCAATGTTTGAAAGATAAAAACATATACATGTAATCTCATCCAGTTCCCTCAGCTGGGCATGTTTCTGGTTGGATTCATCTCATAGTAAATGGCACAGTACATTAAACCTGTCCAGACTCTGATGATCTGAAAAATAAAAAAAAATAAAAATGTGGTCCGAAACTGTCATGCTCAGTGGGTCCTCTTCACTTTCAAATGTCTTGATTGGAGAAGTCTTTTGTTTTCAACAATGTATGCTGAAACTCTGTGAAACTGAAATTGTCAGTTGTGTATCACATGGATGGCAGCAGCCATTGGCACAATTTTCGGACACCAAGCTCAACATATGGGTCTCTGTTCAATATGCAAGTTGCGTTGCCATATGTTTCTACATGTTTGCTTGTCTTTATATCCAGATCAGCTTTTCCATTTTTCGAAAATTTCAACATGCTGCCATCCCTGCTATCATCTGTATCACTTGGTAATATACTTTTAGGCACAGGCTGTTCATTACACAAATACTACATTAACTTCACTTCTCAAAAGCCTGCACCAAAAAAATACAGGGTATAATGATGAGTAAAGCAAGACAAAACCAGCTAAACATTGCTGTACACATTGATGCATTGCTGATACAATTCTTTAATTGCTATTAAAAGATACGTCATTAAAATGGGAGTTTTGCAGCAAGCAATTGGCATGACCAGTACAAAATAAAAGCTAATGTGAAAGTATGACAGAGTGTAAAAAAGAATGGACCCTCAATATGAGTTGTTTGAGAAATGGCCTTCCATGTATGCTTCTGAGCTCACCAAAAATGTGTAGCTTTATGACATACATGTAAAAAAAATGAAATTGCATGCAAGCACTTTTAAAGCCAAGAGCACCATCAATACAGAACTGAAATTTACAGTAGGACCTTGATATTAAGTATCTTGTTACCCTTTGTAGGCATTCCTAATGCACCAAATTTTCTCCTCTTTACCTTTGTAAAATAAACCCTGATATATCATATACTTTTAACATATAACCTCACTAGAATGTATAAACTTTAATGCTCCTGCTAAGCATTTTCCTCAAGAAATCAATCTTGGTATAGCATATAAGTAGAATGGACACAACATATTATTATAAAAGATGCAAATTGGTGCCACTTGCATGTGTCCATCTGTCCCATTTCACACTTAGCTTGATGGGACTGGTATTGGCAGGAAAGAATCACAACAGGCAATGAATTTACTTAGACCGTATGATGCAAAGGAGGTGTTATCATCTACTGTAATGACCACAGACCAGGTGTGTTCTCAACTCAAGTAGCTGCCTGTATCTTTTTTGCACTCAGAAGCAAGATTTCTGGATGGAAGAGAGGCACTTTACAAGGGCATTCTCCAAATCTGTTTCTGTCTGGCTTATCTTTGAATTGGTTCTATTTTGTGCACTTACTGGCTAAAAATGGTTAACTTTGTTATGGCATGTACAGTACCTTGTTACTTCGTATTTATTGCATCACTTAGCTACATGTTATATCAAGGTTCTACTGAATATAACAACAGAAAAATAGGGACAGAACTACTCTAAAAACCTGACAACGATGTGGTAGCAGGGCATAAACTACTATAGTCATGTAGTCATGAGAGGTTGGAAGGGGCACCCAAACAACATTTGCAAATTGATATCTCTTTGTTCCTTGAGGAAGGGGATCCCATTTCAAAATCTTGACCAAGATTGTAGTTACAACCCTAGCTGAGGCAGCATAAAGTTTAAAAAATAACAGTAGCAAACTAACATTGATGACAATGGGCTGCGTGTCTCACATTTCTTCAAAATGGGCGACGATGGCAAGATCAAGGTTGTTTTTGGCATTTAAAAGGCATTTCCTGGCATACTCATCCTCGGTTGCTTCCAAACCAGTGACATGGAGGAAATCCTCTACTAGACCTTTAATGATAGCATTCTTATCTTCTTCATTCAGCTTGGTCCACTCTGGTGAATCAAGAGTTGGAGGTTCAGGTTTGGGAGCAGCATTTTCTCCTTTTATCTCCAGCTCCATCTTCAAATCTGTGGCAGGCACTTCTGTATCCTTGGGCTCTACATCTACATTTTGTAAGACGAATAGAAAGAATGGAAGGTTTAAGACTCAAGCCATGTTGATATCTCATGCATGGATTCATTTTATTGAAAATGGGCAGCAGAAATAGAGCCAGCTAGGAAAGTCAGTACTGAATAAGTATCTTAAGGCAATGTTCTACAGCTAACCACCAAGAGTCTTCGTCAACAAGGGATGTAGAAAAACTAACACACTGACTTTGTTCTCAGTCAATCTTTCCTTTTGCAGGCAATCTGAATAGCATTATATCTTATCTCCTAGACAATCACAGAATCTTGTATCAAATAAATAAGCTACTAAGATTAGGCTAGACAGGAAAGACAAAGGTCATACTCTAGCTTATTGATATACATATGCAATTCTGTTGGTCCATCCCTGTTCTTTCACAAAACCCGAAGCTTGCAAAGGCTTTCTGATGAAAAACTAGGCCAGCTTGGAACAGCATAAAGTATTCTTGATGTAAATATGCAAAATTTCTTGTGCATGAAAACAAAGTTGGCTAAATGATGGTGGATTATTAAATTTTTAGCATCTGTTCAGCTCAGCTGCCAACCAAAATTTATTTTTTGTTAGAATAGATGACATTGTTTCCTTACCCTTTGGCATGTTCTCATAAATTTTGATGGCCTCTGGAATATCAAGATTTGACTTGAGAATACAATGGTCCACAATATAGTCATCTGTAACCCCTACTTTGTCCTTGAATTCCTGTCTTTTTCGCTGAATGATCTCCTCAGCAGTTTCATGCAGCGACTTTGAATCCTTAGCATCACCAGTTTCATCTACTGTTTCTTTGGTGTCTTGATAGTCATCATCTGAGCTTGAGTTGCCTTCATCTATATTGGTGCATAATGGTGGTAACCATGAGAAGTATGAAATTAGAATATAAAAAGGAATGAGACACGTTTCTTTATAAAACATGGGGCTAAATGCACCTCTTTCAAAATCCTTGCACAAAATAACCCAGTATAAAGATAATAATTCATTAATTCACATAGAACTCAAGGAATATCTTCTGCTTCATTAACTCAAAGAAATACAAAGTGCAACACAGCCAAATCAAACACATAGTACATATAAGGTCATGTACAGCAGGACAGTAGGTCACAAAAGTAAACCACAAATATAATATAACCATCTGAAGTTGAAACAAATACTAACAGTGTCCCATACCCTTAGGTGAGCCAAGGGTTGAGATGTGAGCACTTACCATTCTTCCTTTCATCTGTTAAATCACTATCAGAGTCTGATGAATCTGTCAAAAAAGAAGAGCAGGTCTTTCTAGTATATTAGGTCCAAACAATATCAGTTTATAATTGAGCCCTCAATATTTTTCATGTTTTAACCCATGAGAGGACTATTTAACTATGGGATGTGCACATAATTCAATTCAGTGCTATTGAAAAAGGTACTCTTTTCATTATTAGAGTATGAAAGTTTAAGATATGAAGACTCATGGTCGCCCTCTACCACTGGGAGTATTGGGAAATACAACCATTATTCTACTTGAAGCCACAGTAATTCCAGAGCACAAGCATCAGACTTCATTAAATATCTCAGAGGGGATAAAAAAAAGGAAGGAACAGCTGTGTGACAAGAATCATCTGTAAATAAAAGTTCCTTTGGAACTTCCCGATCTTTCTAAGCACTCACAATGCTTTTCTGTGAATGCAAATGAATGTTGAATCATTTGCTGTATTTGTCTTATCAATGTAGGAGGTGTATGCCTTTCTGACATTGTACAGAGAAAAATATCAGCAAGAGATCTGATTGAAGTTTTGTCTAAAAGTAAGTTGACAACAGTGTTCATTGCACTATAGAGAGTCACCACAGCTGTATACATATAAGCACTTTTGTAGAGCTTTATCATGGGTAGGCAGTATGATTTAGGGGTAGATTGTTTGAGGTGTGAAATTCTGAGTCCGAATACTGCTTGCTTTTAATTTCATAATGAGCCATATCAGGGTATGTGAAAGATGCCAGCTTTTTAGTGGTCAGATAAAGATTCTAGGCTCATCTCAAAAGAACCATTATCACACAGTGCAGAAATTCCCAGATACCAGCCAACAATAAATGATACGTCAGTGATTTCCCACATTATGATGTAGCAGCTGCTATTGTGATTTCTAGATTCTATAATGAACAAATTAGTGATAAAAAAAAAATTGAAGGATTGTGCTGTTTTTAAAGGCTCCACACATAGGTCAAATGCCAAATCCTATTTTACTGGAAAGTATAATAATACATGTAATAAATTACAATGCTGCGCTGCCGAGTTTTTCAATAATTTGACAAAGTATCCATGTGATCACGACATGTCTCCAAAGTCTGCTAGGATTGCATGGTCAGCACCATAGCAATTTCCCTCTCTGAAATACTGTATCTGGGAGCTGAGCACCATCTGATTAAGTCCTTGTTGGTTCTCCTGGACTGGCAGCCCCATATTTTCCCAGAAATATTGACATGATGGGCTACTTAGCACAGTTTACAGGCCCAAAAACCATTATCACCCCATGCTCATTGGCACTAAAGTGGCCAGAAGTTAGGCATCAAGGGAATCAATCATTTTCTAGAGATAACTATACTATGTCCGCATCCCATAACTTCTAGACTACAACTTTCAGGGCTCTGAAGTTTGATGCAGTAGGGCTCTCTTTTTCATCTTAATTAATATTAACTCCCATCTTCTCCTGCTATCAAATGAAGTCATAGCACATGCTCTGTATGTATCAGGCTGTCCTCAAGCATGAAGAAAAGGTTTGAAATAAAGGGCGATTTAAAACTTCATGACGCATCAATGGGAATTTTATAACGTATCAAAGCATGGCCAAAAAAATTTTTTTTAAATAAATAATTAAATCAGGAAGAAAAAAATTGTACTGTGGCTTGAACTGGTTAACAATTACTGTTCTGCATGAATGTAATGGGTTGTTCAGCATAACAGGGCTCTAATCTTTTTTAAGTTTACCCATGACCACCTTTCCTGCTGTTTTGGATGCTTGTTGCTTCCACTCTTAAGCTGCCCTGAATATACGGTATTGGACAACGAATGTATAGCCTACCTACGTCATAGACGTCCTGTGCAGCACTTGCATCTTGATCTTCAGCACTGGTTAGTTCAGAAGTCAGACCAGTAGCTGATGTCTGCTTTTGCTCTGATTTCGAATAAGTGATAATGCATTCCACAAGTGCTCTTCTACTCTCATATACCACAAACTCTTTGTGGTTGACTGGACAGCCCTGAAATATGCAAAGCAGTAGATTGAATAAAAAATGACAGCCCCTGAAATACACAAAACTACAGACAGACTAGAAAATATATACATATATAAACTGAATTTGAGGGCTTAAATCATTCAATATCTCTGAGTTCAACAAATTTCACTAATTTGGCTTCAAAATATGCATTAAAAGACTTCGTAAATCACAAAACCTTATGCATTCCTTGTGCACGCACTGAATGTATTTAATGACAATGACCAAAGTGTACTTATTTCTTTAAAAAGAAACATTCAGTTTTCATTTCATTACAAAACAATACAAAATTTCAGTTCTTGTTTTCATTTGCAACAAGACACTGATGACACACAATGCCTTCCTTCATCCCAATTCTTAAACTGGATGATACCTGGAAACCATCACTAAATCTGTTAAATTCTTGAAAACATGTAGATATCTAATAAAGTGACACCCGCATAAATGACATCGTTCTTAGAGAACGGAATATTTACTTTTGATATTTATACATGAAGGCAGGACAACATGCGAATATATCTGAAAGAACTTCTCATATCATGCACCCAATTATTTTCCAGGAATTATGCAATTTATCATGATTACATCATGATGATTTATTATATTTTAAAGAACTTTTTAGTATTACCAATAAATTGTGTGGCAAGAGTGAAGAAAACAGGTTGCCGGGTAACATCAAAAGGGATGAATTGCCAAATGCTTTTTGTGAATTTTTCACTCAGTAAGTTGTCACTATTAGTATTAGAGAAAATCTAACCCATATTGATTCACCAAAGTTTTCTGATTTTGAAGGCAGCCATTTTGGTGAATTTTGTGAAGTATCCAATGACTTCGTAAAGAACATCATTTTAAATTCCCTCCTCGGTCATGTGATCTTGACCCCATTCCTACCAACTTATGAATCTCCATATTGACAATCTTATAGGCGTGATTACATTCATCATAAATCAGTCATTGAAAAGTGGAAATGTCCACAAGGCTTTTAAACACGCCTTAGTTAAGCCTTTACTCAAGAAATCTAACTGAGATCCAGATGTACTGACAAATTATTGTCCAGTATAGAATTTGTCATTTGTCAGTAGAATTCTGGAGAAAATCATGCTGCTTCAATTGAAAGAACACCTTGTCAAAAGCGATCTAAATGAAAACTTTCAGTCTGCTTACCGCAAACATTTTAGCACAGAATCAGCTCTCCTGCGTTTTTCAAGTGACCTACTGAATGCCAGTGATGAAGGTAAGGTATCGATTCTCGCATTGCTCGACCTATCCGCTGCATTTTGGTACTATTGATCACAATTTTTTGATGAAACGATTATCGGTTACATTTGGGCTTGAGGGCACAGTATTATAATGGTTTCAATCATATATCTCTGTAAGTACTCAGGCAGTTACTATTGAAGGCAGGACATCTGAAATTGTAAAACTGAATTTTGGTGTGCCTCAAGGATCCGTCCTTGGGCCGATTTTGTATACCATGTACACTTACCCTCTAGGGCCTTTAATAAGATCACATGTATGCCGACAACACGCAGATCTACATGTCGTCAGGACCAATAGACCTAAGTAGCCTTATTACTAGTGCTGAAATTTGCATTGAAGCAGTTCAGGACTGGATGACGTTAAACAAATTAAAGATGAATGAGGACAGAAGTAATTTTGTGCTCCACCGATGCAAAAATCAAATCTCTCAATAAATCATCCATCAAAATAGGCAGCAGTGAGGTAAAGCTAAATGAAAAGGCTAGAAACCTCGGAGCGATCTTTGACAAACTATCTATGTCATTACACGTAAATCAACATGTAAAAAACGTATTTTGAACTCAGAAGAATTAGTGCCATAAGACCATATCTGACTGAATCAGCCGCAAAAGCGTTGATAGTATTATCGACTTTTATCACACTTTGATTACTGTAATTCTCTCTGGCCAGGGTAATTGAAGTCAAAGAGCCTAGAGCCCACCTTGGGGATTGGGTGCTATACAAATACAATTTATTATTATTTATCAGTCATACTCAGTCAAAATACCTTTTTTGCTTTGCCTGAACATGCAAAGCAGTTACATCCACTTCAGTTATTTGCATAAAACACAACACAGTTACACAACCCATTATATCATTTGTGAAGCCCACCCACTTCATTCATCTAGGGGAATGAATATGGTATTGGTGATCTCTGTGACACATTTCTTTGTTTGCTTCTGTGTGGTCTGTTAGGTAGACCCTGTTGCTTTTTTCTGCCAGTGTCTAGGATCATGCAACCTTGATCACAATCCTTTTCTGGGCTTCCTTCTAAATCCTAGATTACATTTGTGTGAGGAGAAGACCTGTCTGTCTCTCCGATGCCAAGCATAAAACACTGTTCTCCGTAAATAAAACACATGTTCTATAGTCTATTAAACTTGTAAATAGGTTATTTCCATAGAGGGGGAAAAAAAAAGAAAATTTACTGTTTGGTTCATCTCAATATGACAGTTGTATCATGATTGACCTTTCACTTGAAGAAAAATGCATCAGATTAAAAGAACCCTTCATTTGAAAAAAAGAATGCACAAGATTCAAAGAACTCATGTCATGAAGGGACAGTCCACATAAATGAGGTGCTCTTACAAGTGGCACAATGTGTTGGAAGCAGACCCGTCCACTTACACATCTTCCACAGCATTTTGTTAATGAAGGTTAGCCTGATCGCTTCATCAGTTTATGCCTCCTTAACCTATGCTGAGGAATACTACATAAGACAGTGGTATTGTTAAATATGTACAGATAAGACCACCACTGTCATTTGCAAAACACACACAAAAAAATAACTGACACAAACTGGCTCTGACAATAAATTGTTAAATAACTCTTCCCTATGCAGTAAACATTTTTCTTGACAATTACTCAAGAGCATTATCATACATACCTCCACCGAATCATAGAATCTATGTCCTCTATAGGGTGCTTTCTTTTCTGGTTCCCTCACCAAATTCCTGTCCTTCTGGCCTTTGGGATAGACCTGATGAAGTGAGGAAATAATTTTTCCTTAAGTCTATACATAAATAATTTCATGTCCGACTAAAATATTAGAGGAATGTGCAGTGAGACTGAAAATCCTCCTCCCTATGTTGATGCCTTTATTTGCTGAGGAAAAAAAAAACTTTCTAACATAAGGGGCCAACAGGCAGTTTTGCAAAGTGCTACAGTCACTTGTAATTAAGTAATTTCATCTGTGACAGAAGTTGTAATCAAAATGTGAGCTTATCAAAAGTAGTGAGTTCATTTTATGTCCCATTTTGTCAAAGCTTACTACTGAAATTTCAATTCATTACCACCATCACCATTCTGCCCCCCATAACCTATCCATCGCAATTGGCTGATTGGTATGTAAAAATACCTAGCCATAGGAGCCCACAATAATGCAACACCTGCATGGTACAGACATTCTACTTCACACTCACAAAGTTAAAAGAAAGTTGACTCATCCTGCAGACCAAGTTAAATGTTATGATACCCTCTTATTCAAAACGAACATTATTTCAGGTGTATATCAACATGATGTAACATATCTGCATGCCTTATGCAATCCTCACGGTGACATTATGCAAAGTCAAACCTCTTAAGTCTGCTGTGCATATGGTGGCTATAAGCAAATACATCCTAGCCACACGACTGTGCTGTCTAGCCAATGCTCTAAAGAAGGGCGACAACATGTCAGTATGAATCTCTTAATCTTACTATAAGCAGTAGATGTATCATATATAGTCATGCTGAGGCAATAAACATGCAGACTAATTTACCTGGCTTACAAGGTTGAATTTAACTTTTGAATTTGAACCAAAACTTTAAATGAAAACTGATACATTGGACCAAAACTTTAACTGAAAACTGATACATTGGACCAAAACTTTAAATGAAAACTGATACATAATACGTTGTCAGTGAAGGTGTCTGTAGCTGCTGGACCTTAAGAGACGTCATCATTTTTGCCGCAAGCCTCTGCTGTCCTGGCAAGGGGAATAACTCTTGACCCAAAGGCCAAATCTTGGTCACTTGAGTTCTCTTTATTGCGCCATAAAATGTGCCAGCAGCAATAGAATGATGCGCTTTCTTTGCAGAGTAGATTCAGTGGGCACTACAGATGATTCTCAGTGAGAGAAGATGTGGGAAATAAATTATTTTTGAGGTCTTTGTCCACCTTTAAGATCACTCACCTTTGATTCACCAAGGATGACTCTCATAAGCAAAATGAAGGACTGGTTGTTTCCTTTTTTCTCAGCATACTTCACACATTTCTTTGGATAATCACTGGATGCGAGGGAAAAACGAAAGATGATTTCAGGATCTTGCATCAGTGGAAACTCAATTAATCATCATTATTATGCTGAGAATGAACTGGTTATCATCCCATCTTCCACACCCCTCTCTCCCTCTGTTTTTTTTATTTTCCAATAAAAAGAAGGCCAAGATGTGGCTTGTTTCATTCATTAGTCTAGGGATGCATTTGTGTGCCGTCTGTTTGCTGCTTTTTGGATTATATGTCGTGTCATCACCAACAAATAACCTACAGTACAATAGCCTTGTCCCTAGATAGTCCCTGTAATTATATGAACATGCGTTCACCGCTGAAACAACATATGATAGTTTAGTTTAGTCAGATAGAACACTAAGCAGAGCTTGCCGTAAGCAGCATCCAAACTCAGGACCTTGTTTGTCTGTCAATCATTGCATGCTGTCCACATATAAACGATTATTTCAGCTGTTATAATGGCTGCAACAGCTGCCAAACCTTACTAGTCATGCAAAACTTAATACTACAGATGGAGTAGGTAGACTGTGCAGCTAGGTTTTTCCCTCTTCCAGGCCCATTACAAAAAGACTATTTTAACAATAACAAAGAAGGGGGAGAATAGGGATTTCGAATTCCACCATTAAAACTGGGATTCCATTACAGCCATGGCATTATAAATGAGTTCCATTGTTGTTAAAAAACATTTTTCCACTTCATCAGAACATTTTTTACATATACTTTCGACTCCGCTTAATCGCTCTTCCTCGGGATCACGGAAAAAGTGGGCAATTAAGTGGAGAAGGTAATTTTGGCCATATTTTTGGTAATGGGGTTAAATTTCTTTGATGTCATGGTTTGATGTCATGCACTGACGCCTTCTCATCGCCAGATTCAGGACAGACTCAAGTTTGACAGTGTTGTAGCGCACAAAATGTTTGATCTCCGCGGTCTCTCTCATTGGCCACCTCACAGTAGCCCAGCAGACAATAAAGAGTGGGATGGCACAGTTAGGATCGACCGTTCGTCCACATGACACATTCTCTGATCTGGCTGAAATCCACCACACAGGCGCAATACGATGTTTACATTCTCCACCTCGCTGAGACGGAAGGCGTGGGGAGAGGAGACTATACGGCTTTTGGCGCATTGGCATTATCAGATGGGCGATGGTGGTGATGCGTAGCGTGAAAGGAAGGGGGACAAGGGGAGGGGGAGGTGCGGAGGAAAGGCTTATCACACCTATTTTGGCATGGCATCTGTCATTCAGTCTGTGTACATATTTGTTTGTCAACTGTAATCCTTCAACCGCTGATCTTTGAATTCATGGGCGCTGAAGAGTGGTCAATTTTCAGGAGTAAGAGGCGATTATCCATTGACTTTTCTATAGAAAAAATTTTGCTCCCTGGGAGATGAGACGATTAAGCGGAAAAGGCCATTAAGCAGAAAAGGCCATTAAACGGAGTCGACTGTATCTATTAAAAGTAAAAGCAATAAGCTCTACTTCATAGCACTCCTCTCTCTCCCCACCTACCACCATCCTTCCATATTTGCATAAACCTTGTCACTGATTAGCTTCACAGTAAAGTTTATGAAATCTCCTCACTGAACCCTTAAACTTTATCATCCTACTTAACTATAAAGAAATCACACACGGTCAATTATGATGACTTATTAGGTTACCTGAAATATATTCCCCTGCCAAAGCAGCCTTCCTTTGACATACGAGAATCCAATCCTTCTTCACAGATAAGAGTTTTGTCGGCAGTTGTTCCATGGTACAAGTATTTTTCATTAAGTCTGAAATCAGGAGCTGATGATGAGAAAGAGTTAACATTTAATTTGAGAAGAAAAGCATTCCTCTATAAAAAATTATTGACAACACTTCCATCTGATCCAGCTGAAAAATCAAAAACATAAGTTGATAGGAGCTTGCTCCACCATCCTGCGCTAGGTGTTTCCCCATTTTCTGACATATTATTATTCTGAAGACCAGGCAAAAATATTTCTCCTTTCTTGTTTCTTCATACACACAAGCCATTGTGTCTTGAGTAAAACAAAGGTAAAGTGTTAAAAATCCCTCCATGTTTATGTTGAAATAAACATAATCTGTGACTTTGCTCATTATCCGCATTCTCATTCCTCTCTTTCTTTTAAGTGTAAAGTCCAACTACTAACACACCAAGAAAACAAATACTGTAAAAACATACTCCTTCGAAGCTCATCTTTTAATGTATAGAAATATAAAAAAATCAGTACTTTAATACTCACCAACATTCTTCCTTTGCTCAGATATCAAATCTCTCTCTGTAACATAACGTTTATAAAGGTGAAGATTTGCTAGCCTCTCAATTCTTAAGACTGTTAGACCTGCATTCTCAAAGTCAATGCCGATTTCTCTGAATATCTCGTTATCTTCATTAACATCTTGTAATGAGAATGCATGAGCATCTCCACCATCCCCTTGAATTTTAGGTTCCATTAATGGGGAAGGCTCTTGAAAAGTCATTCCAAGACCTTCCATTTTGGATGTCCTTATGGAAAGACCTAAAAATAAAATATTTTAAATGATGAGAAAAAGAAACACACTTATCAACAATATAATACTGTCATAAATAATACTTTAAGTTACTACAGTGACACAATGAGCAATGCTGCTTAGGTATTTAAATGCATCTCATAAAAGGGAAAGAGGATGGGAGGGGCTTAAATGGTGTGTTGCATGAGATGAAGTTCAGAATCAAAGATATAACAAAGAGATCATGACTTAACACATCATGTTTCAGATGAAAACAAGTATAAACATGAGAAACCTGCTGCAGTCACAATTGAAAACCACTCCTGGTGCCTGCCATTACCCAAAGCTGACTTGAAATGAGTGAAGTCAGATCATCAGATGATCAAAATGGGAATCTTTTTATGTAGTTATCACTTCTTCAACATAAAAGCTCTTCCTTGTACCATTGGGTGCTCAAAATACATCATCATTAATTCATGAAAACAAAACCTTTGGCTGCTTGTCAAATTTTGGAATTTCACAATATCAATCCAAAACAACATTTAAACCCATAACCCTGTGTAAAATCAACTACTAGTACTCCAAGCTAATCAGTGTGTTTATTATGACAATAACAACATGTATGGCTAAAGAGATCAAAGACTGCCAAATGAAAATGTCATTACTTTGTCATAAGCATAGACTATGCCAGTGGATACTGCTATTACTATTGCTGTATTGGCAAAGCCTGAGAATCTGAAGTGCGTTTTACTCAGGTGGTGAAAAAAGGTTCAGAATATTATTTTATTCTTGAAAAAGAATGCCAAATGAAACTCACATCCCTAACCAGAACTCAGGCCTACTAACAGAAGCCAAATCCTACCCGTAACTCTACCTGTTACCGTAATCCTATCCTTAACACTAACTGTGATGCCCATCAAGACAGGTACATCAGTCAAGTCCATGATCCTAATATCAGTCAAAACAGGAGCATACGGTGTGGATCTCATCCACAATTCCTCCCATTTTCTTAAGGTGACACACATTCCAGCTTCTGGCACACGTATGTATTGCTGTGGCCAACACACCCATTCTTGGCGCTTAATAGGGTTCTTCAGATCTTCCGCGTGAACCTCGGATCGCTCTAAGTCCGATAACCGCCTACGTCATCAGTCGGAGGGCACCTGGCGAGGCTGGGGGGTCAAAGTGCATATCCGTGCATAACATTGGCCGAGGCTAGTGATCAGCTCTATGTGGAGCATGGAGAAAATGACGTTCCTGACGCTAAAATTGTTTTAATGACAAAAATCTACTTCATCAAACTGTTCTTCTGTAGGGTATGCCCATGAAATCAATGTAATCCATAGATCTATATCACTATGCCGGCTTCTTCGCTCGGGGAAGAGGGAAAGATCTGTGTACCGGTAATCTTAGCATTGGAAGCTAGAATCCATGATCAGACCTACCTTGTTATTAAAGATTTTGTAATTATCATTTCATTAAATAAAGTTCTTGTATCAAATGCCCCTTGGTGCATGGAAAAAGTATGTTATACTTATCAAGGACTTAAGAATTCGAGCATTTGATTTCATACCTTGTAAAGAGGAATGCCTGTTGATATAATAACTTAATATCTTGACTTCCCTATCCTTCTCTCCCACGTGCAGCTGATTAATAGATAATACCGATACTAACAGACATTATAAAACATATCGCCTTGAGAGTAAATAAAGGTTGATTTATCGCCTTATGTGTACATGTAGAGGAACCTCGATATTAAGTGTTGATTTATTTAGTAAGTGTAACTTACCTTGGTATTAAGACTGAATTTCACGTGCACAGACTCGTTATCATTTTATCATTTCATTAATGAGGCACGTATTAACAAGTATATCAAGTATACCTCAATAATAAGTACACCCAGGGCATGTTTTGTATGGGATTTTATTGTAACATGTATGGGCATGACTGTGCAGTTGTTTGAGCGTGGCACACGTGTGTGTATATATATTTTAGTCTGCGTGTCTGTGTGTGTGTGTATTGGGATGTTTGTGGATTTGTGGATTGATGAATGTGTATGCGTTCCTGAGTGGTAATATAATATATTATTTTGATAATTCTCTATCTCTACAGTCTAAATTAGGCAAGGACATCCGACATAACTACTGAAGTTTTCCCCAACTCATTTGCTCGTTCACTGATATTGCGCTGCGTTGCACAGAATAACTACTAGCTGCTGCAACCATCAATCATAGACTTTATTGTTTTTTTGCTTAGCAGGAATTCTGTAAAATTCTGCTGATTTTAGCACCAGTACCAAAAAGTTCTTGACTGCGTAGCACCATTACCAAAAAGTTCTTGACTGCATGGTCTTAAATTAGTGGTATTTCGGAAATTTCTAAAGTTTCGGAAAAAGGAGAAAAAAATACTCTCTCCAGATCTTGACAATGTTATTTCCTATGTTCAAGTGGCAAGTACTCTAAGCGCAATGTTTGTTCCGAGGCATTGGTTGAACAAACTTCTAGGTTAAGTCTAGCAGCCTAATCAGTAATACCAGTAGTAGTAACAGTCAACATCGAAGGCAGCACGAATCTGACCTTTCACCCATGAATGAAGGTAACAGTCAGCTGCTGGTTCGGACGGCGCGGCTAAAAATAGATCGCTTGGGGGACTCTGTTTCAGCGAGCAGCGTTCTGAAGCACCCTTTAAGGCTCACTGCCATACGAGACGGCAGATGACAGATTTTAGCGACACTATTCTCTCTGTTATGACCCCCACTTGGTACTTTGGTACTGTCACGACACTGACAGGTCTTGATTTAAAGTGAAATATTATTTCTGAATTTTAGATGGAAACATGCTGGGCTATCTCCTGGGATAGGACCGCACTTGCATTGATGCAGTTCATTTAGTCATCAGTTTAGCCATAAGATCGGTCCTATTCCGTGATTATCCCGCATGTTGTTGCCACACCTACCTTGTCACCATCACTACACTAGACTACAGTAATCTAGATCTAGACTAGATTTACACTTCCTTCATGCAATTAATTGTAATGAATTATTGACCTCCACAGATCTAAGTCTAGATCTACATCCTAAGCGCCACCAAATATATTTGTGCGTTAGAATAACAATGATTTTACCAACAACTGGAGCTCTGTCTGAGCTGGCAGAGAAGCAATAATAATCAGTTGGAATCGTCAATTATTTCAGTTTCCATTTCTCAGAAATCCCCAGTGCTTCTATTTTTAGTAACATTTTTCCATTTATATTTTCTGAGAACTTCCGCTCGAAAGTGGGTACTCGGCATGTAGTCTTATCAAGGTATGAAGATGCCAATGTATTTTTGCACTGTTGGCTATACTGTATTAGGTTTTACACCTTTCATTAACTTATCCAGGGGTCCCAGCCCAAAATACTTTCCAAACATGTTATTTAGCTCTTCCTCCAAATTTTGACACAAAGAAAAATGAGAGAACTTAGGCAGTGAAGCTGGCTACCAAGTGCCAAGTATTTTAGGCTTTTTCATTCAATAAACAGGGTAACCCTACAACCCAGCAACAACCACACATTTTATATTTGAGTGGCTAAGCCTCACCTATTCTAAGTCTACACATGTATTTGCACCCATCTAAGCCTTTGATATTAAAATCCAACCCCTTTTCCCCCTCCCCATGACCAGTTTTCTGATTTTATAGGGACTATTTAAAATTGCAGACCAAAATGCCATGTGCTATTGACATCTTCATACCTCAAAGATCATTAATAACAAGTCGGTCTGCTAATTGGAAGAAGGTAAACTGCCGTTATACTCTAGGGTATTTACTGTAGTGGCCTTTTCCCATCTTGTACAACATTTTTAGCAGGACTGGGGAGAACTGTGATAACATGAACGCGTTTCGAGAACTTCACGTGAACTTAATCTAAGCTTGATTGCTATTTTAGATAAACTGATCTGGATCTAAATTGTAGGTATTGTGAGTGCTTGATCTAAACTTTAATTCTCCTTCTAAATTTCAGTTCGGTTCACATTTCCAAGATTAGAACGGAATGCAGATTTTAAACAAAAACAAAACAAAAGGGGAACTGATTTGATATAAAAACTACTCAATTTTCATAGAACTGAGTTAAACTTGATCTAGGGGCTTTCTTCCCCCATAAAGAACTGAACTTGAACTGACTTTTGGTGAACTTGCCCAACCCTGATTTTCAGTCTGAAAATATACTCAAAACTCGAAATACATCCATCCGATGACGCCTCTTGGGCGATTTTTATCGATTTTGTTAGGTCCAAAAACCGCCTCAGTTTGTTGGGCGACTACACAAATTACATGTACTTGCAATAAGTCAAATATCAATCCATTTTTTTTTTTTAATTTAGGCGTTGGTGGGAGAGGGAGGTGGAAGGGAACTCCTTTTCATGTGTGATTTTATTCCGGATTGAAAAAAGGTCTGGCAGCTTTGGTTTATAAACTATGTTGCCATATTGGCTATTTTATAGCCAAACGTGGCTTTTTTCACGGTCCTGGTGGGAAAATTGTGCTTGCGGAGGGTTAGCTATTATTTTGGCTACTATTTGGCAAGGTGACAAATAGAATTACTAATCAATTAAAACATTAAGTAATAATGACGAATATATTTCTATTGATAGAAAAAATATACAAATAAACAACAGCGGAAAATTTCGTGGGGTTAAGATCAGTTGCTTGAATGGTTAGGGCCGAAAAATTATGTTATGAAATCAAGGTAGTACTTCCATTTCAGATCATCACTGACTGTCTCTCTTATAAATGCAGTTGTCCCGAACGTTTCTTTCTTTAAGCTTAGTGGCCCATTGCATATGATACCTACGCCAACACAGTCCTTTACTAGATATAGATCTTCCTCTTCATCTCTGTAGCATATCTAATGGAATAGGTGATATCCATGTTCTCATGTCATAGCCTCCTCTGTCCTATCTTTTGCTATTCCCCTTCCCCTTCCCCAACCTCTAAGACAATGTTCACTTCGACAGTCACAATTTTATTGTTATAAAATTTATTTGTTGGGATCTCTGTCATCCCTTTTCTCTTTTTCCAGCCACCATTCCTGAGTTTGTGATAATTTCTCAAGTGCCTTCTCCAGTGGCTAAAAATGACTTAATTTTATGGCATGAATTTATTACTAATTGGCAGCTTTTTGCCAGCCCTGCCCAAGGTGAGATGTTTTATCCTTTCCATATTTCAGAAGGTCATTTAATTATTGCGTGACCAAACTACGCCTATTCAGCTACGTGATTAGATCAAGTCACACTGCAAATGTTCTATGCACTCATGAACGCACACACATACACACACCCACAAATACACACACACACACACACACACACACACACACACACACACACACACACACACACATCTACTTTGTAGGAATTCATTATGCCCCATGTTCTATTATGCCAAGGCGCTTTGATTCCTATAGGCCTACATACTAACAACGTTGATCTGGGATTAATGTCCAGTGTAGGGCAAGTTCACCAAAAAAAGTCCAATATAAGTCAAGATTTTTTTTTAATGCCTTTAAATCAAGTTTAGCTCAGTTCTAGGAAAATTTAGTAGTTTTCAGATCAGCCCAGTTTCCTTTTGCTTTTGATAAGTTCAGATCAAATTAATTTCAGTCCATTGAAGCAGAAAATGACCCCATGAGGCTCAAGATAAGCAGGTGGCGATAGACGACAGATCTACAATGCAAATTCATAAAGTATGATAAAGGCAGCAAGCAAAAATCACAATGTGAAACAAACACAAGTATTTGATTTTTTTAAATCATATTAATATATGTGTAACGGGGTGGCAGGGTATATACTGTAGTATTCTTGTATTCTTTCTCTTATATTTAAGGGGGGGGAAGGTGAGCTNAACGTGAGCTCAGTCTGATAATTTTTCAGATGTTACGTATTACAGTATTTTTAGGAAAGTGTGTCACCAGGGATTTTACTAAATTACTGTATCAATTTTGAGAAGAAAGGCCGAAAAAACCTACACCAGAAATTTCCCTGCCGGAAATCGAACCAGGGTCTCTCAGTTTGCAAGTCTGAATGTATTACCACTACACTACGGAGACGCTAAATTCACAGCAATATAATTCTTAAACACCTACTGCCTGAATCGGTCCCTACATCCACGTGTGAGCCTAGTGTTCACCCGTGACCCTAATACACTTCCCGACTGCTCACATTCCCTCCTGCTTATCCATGTCATGTCCTCATGACAACTTACAGTTCTCGTTGAGTATGAGATCATTCTTAATGACATCTCTACTCCATCGGCATACTGTCCACGATGAATCTGAGGCCATTCTTACATGGTTATCTCATTTCATTGAATACCACCTCCCACTTTGTCTTATGTCTCTGCCTATGGGTTATAGAACCCTCTACTCTTGTTACTGCATCCCCAAGGCCCTAATGAGACATCCCGCCAACAACGCCAAGTGTAACCGGGTGGCAAGGTATATAGTATTCTTTCTCTTATAGTCTATATTTAATTTCAAGGGGGAGGACTGTGAGCACAGTCTGATAATTTTTCTGATGTTACATACTATTTTTAGGGAAGTGTGTCACCAGGGATTTCCAAATTACTGTGAATTATCAATTTTGAGAAGATTGGCCGAAAAAAACTAACACTAGAAAATATCCTATCCCTGCCGGGAATCGAACCAGGGTCTCTCAGCTTGCAAGTCAGAACGTGTTACCACTACACTACAGGAACGCTAACTTCACAGCAATACAATTCTTAAATACCTACTGCCTGAATCGGTCCCTACCTCCACGTGCGAGCCTAGTGTTCACCCGTGACCCTAACATACTCCCCGACTACTCACATAAGGCACATCATTTTTCAGTTAATAATTACAGTATTAGCATACCAGTGTAACCGGGTGGGTAAGGGTCCAAAAGAAAAACACAATAATAAGGATGTTATCGAGTAGATGTAGATGGTGATGATGGTCGTAGGGTAGGTTCGTCTAGCTGAGATGATGATGGTGGTAAATAAGTCCCTATATTATTAGGGTATGAGGCTTAGGAAGGGAGTCAAGCGCCCCAGTCTCAGTAACAATAAACACAGAAGTTCACTCCATCAAGAAGTTAAGAAACACGTCCAGTTCACACAGAACACAATATGAAATTTATTACTGTTAGACTAGAGTCCAACAAAACGTTTCTTTTCAATACAAACAAACCTATCTTCAAGGTATAAAACAAACGGTGCCAATGCGGTCCGTACTTTGCAAATAGAAAATCATGATGATACACATAAAAATCAGGTCTAAACTACAATCATAAAAATCCAAGTTTCCTGAAAAGCACCAGTACAAATTATACCTCTACTACCTCTTATAAGCAAGTTAGGTTTCCACAACATCAGTCTACTACTTCAGTTCTTCAGTTATTACAAGAATGTTAAGTTCAGCAAAAAGACTCTTATCCTGTCAAAGTCATCGACACCAGTGAAAACATTTCTTATAAAATTCTAAACAATCTAAAAACAGACAAGCACACAAATAAACAAACAAACAAACAAGACGAGTAGTAGGAGCTGAGGATAGAACTAGATCACTGATCACAAAAATATTTTGATGGTATTTTTTGTCACACTCAAAAATATTGATCCTAAAAATTTTAGAATTATGAGTGTGACAAAAAAATACCATCAACAAATTTTTGGGATCAATGATCTAGTTCTATTCCTCAGCTCATGGGAATTGATGAATAAAAACTAAAATAAATGTTGATCTGACTTCAGTCTCCTACCAAGATGTCAAAGGAGCAAGTACTTCGTGTCTTTCACCAAATAAATCAAGCTGGATCATTTACTAGCCCTGCTAAAATCAAAGCAGTGTTAAAACGACAGGGAATCGACATACCGTTGAGAAAAATTCGCCAGACTTTAAAGAACGAAGAAGCCTACAACCTTCAACGAGAAGCAAAAAATCCTAGAAAAAGACCACGTGTCATAGTGTCATCAATCGACGAACAATATGATGTCGATCTGATGGAAGTTAGAAACCTTGAAAAGTATAATAAAAATGTAAACTATATTGTAATAGCAATAATATATTCTCACTCTTCGCCTTTGCACAACCAGTAAATAACAAAACCAGCGAAGAAGTGGCCAAGGCATTTCAGAAAATTCTAGAGCAAAGCAACCGAAAATCAGAAAAAAATTAGAACAGATGCTGGTAAAGAATTTCAAGGTAGGTTCAAACAACTCCTCAAGAGACAAGGTATTCATCTCTATATAGCTTACAATGCACCAAAGGCTAATTATGCAGAACGGTTGATACGAACTCGTCGTCAACGACAGTTTCGCTACTTTATGAAAAACAAAACCTATCACTACATTAACAACCTTCAAGACCTAATTGATAGTTATAACCATACACCACACAGATCGTTAGGTAATATAGCTCCTGCTGATGTAACTAAAGAAAACGAAATACAAGTTTGGATACGTCAATACTTAGAGCCTGTCGGGGAAAAGCAAGGGAGAGCTACACACAAATCACCAATCCATGAGAAAGTTCGATCATACCAACAACAATTCTCATCGGAGATATTCGAAATTTATGCTCGATTTCAACTTCAAGGTATTTCACTTTATAAACTGAAAGATCTAAAAGGTGAACCAGTTGTGGGGAATTTTTATGAGAGTCAACTTCAGGCTGTGGATGTAACACAAGACCAGCTGTGGAAAGTGGAGAAAATTCTGTCCGAGGGAAGAAACAGTACCTGGTCAAATTTGAAGGTTGGCCAGACAAGTTCAACAGCTACGTCAGCGCATCGGATATAGAAGAACTGTGAACCCAATGAAAATGAACTCGTACCTATACATCGAGAGCAACCAGACAGATTATCTATGGCCAGAAAACAAACCATGGGAATTTCGAATTGTTCTGTATAATGCATTGGATACACCTGGAATCAACTGGGAGTTGTCGCTATGTGAGTTTCACAACAAGAGTATGAATCAAGGTGATTTATATGTGCATTGTAGTGTGCTCGGTGGAATGATGGTTCGAACCAGTAAGATTCCTATGTTGAAAAAATATCCACAGACCAACCATACTACACAAATCTGTCCTACAACCCTCGGTATTACCACCAGGTGCGCCCTCTACGTCATGTGAGGGATCAGGGAAATTACATTCAATATTTATACGATGAAAAAGGAGATCTGGCCACATTTCTCGGAGAGACGAAGTGTATGACACTTCATCTAAATTTGCGACGATAATCAGCATGGATCTCATTAGTCGGAAAGACTACATACCCGATACACAAAAGTGGATCAAATTTTATGACAAGCTCGCACAGGGAACGATAAAAAAGAACGGGAACAAGCTGATGTCATTTCAGGATCATGCTGAGGACAACAGGAAAATGCAACCAATCACCTTCGTTAGCCCTGTGCAAGATGCTACAATCGGAAATGAAATTTGAAGCGGCGGAGGAGAAAGCTTTAAAAGACACCACACCTGTGAAAACTAACATTGTGTCGCACAACATTAGCAAAGTTAAACCGTCATCTACCCGTCAAGGTCCACCAACCAAGAAAAGAAAAGCGGCTCCTCCTAGGAAAGGAGCAACACTTGTTAAAAGCAAGAAAACGAAAAAATCACCACCACTAGACCAGTTGTCCTAAACAGTCCATTGGCTTTTCTTGGTTTTGACAAAATTTTATAGGGTTTGCTTGAAAACTTTTCCTGATATGACAAAAACAGAGGGTCCCGCTTTTTTTTTTTTTTTAATGACACCCTGTAGCCTACTTATGAGCATGAGTGAATGGTGCCACTAGCCGCACAACAACCGGTGGTGATGGTGGGGCCAGAAGTGGTGATGGAGGTAGAGCAAGTGGCAATGACTGGCAAAGAAGCTGTGGTGATGAGGAAGGGAGTGGTTGGGGGGGGGGCAGGAGTTGAGGGTTGCAGGGGAGGAGGACTACTGGATGATGAGGGAGGGAGTGGTGGTGGGGAAGCAGGAGTTGAGGGTGACAGGGGAGGAGGACTGCTAGGTGATGAGGAAGGGAGGGGAAGAGGATGCTATTGGCAGAGGGGAAGAGAACCTGAGTCATCAGGATCAGGGATCAGCTGAGGAGGAGCCAGCTTCATGGTTTCAGAAGACTGGGAGGATGGTGTCACAAACTTGGGGGTAGGCAGCTCTTTGCAAAGCTGAAAATGCAAAAAAATACTGTAGATGTTACTACATTATTAATATTAATTTATCCCTTACACAATCCCACACTCTTCGGGAAAAGAAGAAAGGTTCTTTCATCTTCTCACATCTCTTCCTTCGCATACATTACATATTGTAGCCACCAC
>JAWQUT010000113.1:967919-1033554 GCA_033807755.1 Ellobium chinense
CCCAAAGTTGCTGAGTGAAGCGGTGTCTAAGCAGGGAAGAAGTCTAAATGACTGGTGTAATGTTATACTGATTTGAGCATAGGTGTATACTCCTTTTCAGTTCACTCCTGTCATACTATAGCTCAGTCATTTATTCAGCCTTTTTATTTCAGTTCTATGATTCAAAGCCAATACCACTACTGCTCCCACCAAACATTGATTTTTTGGTCAGCTGCACACATGTTGACTTCTTTCCTAATATTATGTTTGAGAGTTTTCCTGTCCTTGTTTTCCATATTGGTTGATTCGGTGTTTTCATTTTCTAACAACCATCTCAGTATTATGTACGGTTCTAGATCTGACTAGACAACGATTTCTGTACATCTTATCTTTTTAATGTTTTTTAATGGTATTGATTTACATGTTGTGCACACAACATTCCAGACAGTGTGTGTGATGATTTATACTTACTTATATCACGGGTATATTGTTTCTTTGTTCTGTTATCTATTTCCAATATTAAAACATGACACAGGTCTGATTGGTGCTACATACCTTCTGATGTGGGTTTTTTTTTTAAATACTGACCATTCCAGTATTATATACTGTTCCCGGCCTGACTAGTCTTACGTTTTGATGTGGGTTTTTATAGACAACGATTTCTATATATCTTACCTTTTTGATGTTTTTTTTTTTCTAAGGTATTGATTTACATCTTGTGCACACAACATTCCAGACAGTGTGCTTGATGTTGTCTTCTTACTCATATCACGGGTATATTGTTGCTTTGTTCTTTTACCTATTTCTAATATTAATGCATGACACAGATCTGATTGGTACTACATACCTTCTGATGTGTTGTTGTTTTTTTTTTAAATACTGACCATTCCAGTATTATATACTGTTCCCGGTCTGACTAGTCTGATAAACATCTTACGTTTTGGTGTGGAATTTTTTTTTTATGGTGTTGATTTACATGTTGTGAATATTACATTCCAAATGATTCTATTACTTTATAACATACCTAGATCTCATTGAGCTGTTAGTATTTGATACTTGGTTATAAAAAATAAATTATTGGTAGATGGTTTGTTGATTTAAGATTGATTACTTGACTTAGTATATTTTGCATTTCCCTACTGTTCATTCTTTTATTTTATGTTTTCAGATTGGGAGCTTTATGTCATTATAGCTACATCCATCTCCATAAGTATTTTTATTATTTATCACCTGTATCTTTTTTGTCTATAAGTTGACAAAAAAACAATGTTCGTTTTAGACATTTCATCTCCCTCTCTAACACACACACATCTGATAGCGAGTTGTAGATTTGTTCATTGAGTTCATACGTTTTTTGTCATTTATTTAATCTTTCTCACAACACAAGAAGTGTGTGTAATTGTTTTATTTTCTTACTAATTTTATTTCATTTTAGAGATTTCATTTCTCTCTCAAACAGTGAGTTGTGAATGGTGTATTGTGTTCACATGTCTTTTAATTTTATCTATCTTTCTCACGATACAAGAAGTGTGTGTGTGTAATATTTTTTTTTCTTTTCCTGTTGTCATTAACAAATAAATACTTTCTTATTACTTTAACTTTTTTAGATACTTGAGTATGATCTTATGAGATTGTGGAGTGATAGCCATGATTGGAAGTTGGTCTACACCTCTGCACATTTGTCAGATCCTTCTTAATATTATTCAACAAGTTTACCTCTTACTACTAACACAACATCCCCCCCCCCCCCNCCCCCCCCTTTTCTACCTTTCCTGTTCATCTTACTTGTGATAAACCTAAGATTGATTCATTGTCACACTGTTTACCGTCACAACTATTCATTATGCATCATATCCTAGATTACACCTGCGACACACAACACTCCATAGAGCTATAAAGACACTGGGTCGTAGGTTTACCACAAACACCAGTGGGCGAAGATTTGTCAAGGAAAGATCTGATCTCGTTGCTGCAAGAATCCGATTTCTTAGGTGAATGTTTCTTTACCATGATCCAGTGGACTCTGGTTAGGTCGGCAACGCAGAGGGTAAAGAATAATGGTCGAATTAACAGGGTGTCTTCCAACAAAAAAAGAAAGAGAGGAAGTTCCCGGGGCTTATATTTGTCGAGGCATGGGAGGTGTCGAACTGTTGGAAGAGGTGCTAAGTGGATCCACTGTGCTGACGAAAGTTCAGTCTACAAATTCTAGAATGCAATCCCTAAATTTTAGCGATATAATTACAGCTGTAATAATGAGGATAATGAGCTATGACCTGGTCCTAGTCAAACGACGTCATCGCATATGAAGTCTCTAGTCTCTATTAAACGACGCCATCGCATATGAAGTCTCTAGTCTCTATTAAACGACGTCATCGCATATGAAGTCTCTAGTCTCTAGTTAAACGACGTCATCGAATATGAAGTCTCTACGTCGGTGTCAAATGTTTGAAGTTTGATACCGGTAATTAATCTTAGGCGTTAATCTTAGGCTTGGTTTTTGAAGCAAAAGATTCTTTTACTAATTAACCCACTCTCTTTCTCCCTCCCTCTCCTCTCTCTCTCTCTCTCTCTCTCTCTCTCTCTCTCTCTCTCTCTCTCTCTTCACGCCTAATTCTTCTTCTCGAATAACTGTTAAGAATGCCTTTTAAATTACTATCCTAATGATTTAGCCTATTAAATTTCCATCCAGCTGCATGTACTCCTTTATGCTTTTTAGTAAGTTCTCTGTATTTGGTATCTCATTTCAGGGAGCTAGAGGATGCAAGGAAAAAGGGATTACAACTGGTCTACTTGAATGAGACATGGATCAATGTCAACCACCAGCCCGCAAAAGAGTGGACCCTTGGAACCCAGGAAGGAAGAAAAGCACGTGTGGGTGCGGGAAAAGAATAATCGTTATCCATGCCGGCTCAGAAGAGACTGGATTCATTGAGGGGTGCTAGGCAGTCTTCTGCTTGTCGCATGTAGATCGCCGAGAATGAGATTACCACTCCGAGGTAGATGGTGCCATCTTTGAAGATTGGTTGACCAACAGATTACTCCCTGCGCTAGAAGAACGATCCTGTATAATCATGGATAACTCATCATACCACTCTGTATTACACCCCGAGAAAAAAATCCCCAACCTCATCGACAATAAAGTCGGGAATGATTTAGTGGCTGGAGAAAAACAGGGTCGCCTTTAATGCTGATATCGTCACCGTCTCCTAACACTGTCGTAACTGATTTTTGGTAGATTTGCATTTACGACAGTATTAGGGGACGGTGACGATATGAGGAAAGCAGAGCTATACTCAGTTATAAAAAAAATCAAACCACCACCTATCTACAAGCTGGATTGCATTGTGCAAGAGAACGGGCACGAACTCCTTCGCCTGCCATCATATCACTACGATTTCAATCCAGTCGAGATGATAGAGTCGCAGATGAAAGGAGCAGTTGGCAGAAACAACAAGCTGTTTACATTAAAGTCGACCCTGAAGCTCACATAAGATTCTATACGGAGCATAAATGTTCAGGACTGGAGAAATGCTTGCCAGCACGTGCGAGAAATAGAAAATC
Source organism: Ellobium chinense (assembly GCA_033807755.1). Taxonomy (NCBI): domain Eukaryota; kingdom Metazoa; phylum Mollusca; class Gastropoda; order Ellobiida; family Ellobiidae; genus Ellobium; species Ellobium chinense. The sequence continues at coordinate 971,460 of JAWQUT010000113.1, forward strand.
AGTACATTCAGTCTGATGGCATCAAATCCGGGATACAACCAGTCACTGTACCATTATATGATGTATCATCCTCATCATCATCCACTTTCTCATCCTCTTCAGAAATTGATATCTGATTGTCCAATTTTCACAGACAAGTTATGAAGTAAAGTAGTAATTTCTTCATTTGCAGTTCATGTGCTTGTTAATTTCCTTTAGATTTGCATATTGATCATAATGTTTAATGGTGTGTGTGTGTGTGTGTGTGTGTGTGTGTGTGTGTGTGTGTGTGTGTGTGTGTGTGTGTGTGTGTGTGTGAGTGTGTGCGTGTGTGCGCTTGCGTGTGTTTGCGCGCACGTGTGTTTGTGTGTGTATATGTGTTTGTGTTGTTCAAATAATAATACAGGGAAACATTCAACCGTTTGTATTTCTCTTGCAACTGACCCATTTTCTTATTTATTATCAGTTGCTTCATTCTATTGCTTTTGACCAGTTTAGAAAATTTTAAACCGTTTCCATTCATGTTAGAATTTCGTGTTTTTGTTTGTTTGCTTGTTTGTTTTTCTTGTCAGTACTGCTATAGCGCTCTGTGTCATTTAAACAATTGCTGCATAAGCGGTTTGTCTAGATTATGACGTGTTTTGAAATTGCTGTAATACAGTACTTAGATTTGTTCCCCAAATCACCGGAAATCGACTTTTACTAATGATAAAGAAGAAAACTTTTTCCCCCAACGGCAATTCGATGCCAAAACATGATGGTCAGCTAAGACAAAATGAATTAGGAGGCCATGCAAATTTTGGTGGGGATTAAAGGTAAGGGGGCTTTGTCATGACGATTTTTCTTAGTGCACGAATTTGGGCACGGATTATAGTCGCATTTTGACGTCACTGGTTATATTTTGGCTGTATTTTGGCCTCGGTTTGGCTGTTTTCTGGTCACTCTTTGTTGGCGTTTTTTTCAATTCGCTGGCAACACGTTCACAAACCGGAAGTCTGAGTGAACAACACTGACAACAGTCTGGGGTAGTTTATGAGGTTCTGTAATCAGCAGATGGTGATAGTTAAGACTGGATGTGAATGAAATATGTAAGTTAATAACGCTTTACCTGAGCTTACGGCCCAAATTCTTATTGAGACTTACACGCTTAACCGGAACTCTTGCCAACTAAAACTACAACCCACCAGAGTCCAGACTGACCAGAGTCAGACTCTAGACTAGCCCTAGCGGCCTAGTCTAGACTAAGGCTAACAGTAACGGCCCTAACCCAAAGTTTCCAAACCCTAGCATTCGCTGCATTGGGTGTTCGAGTATCGCGACTGTAACGATTCGCGGGAGAATTTTATGTTCGAAAATATAAAAACCAATAGCAAAATGCTCCACCAACTTTAATAATGTCCAAATCCAATCAGAAAAATTTGGCTTTCTCTAACACTCAACAGCACCGATTTAGAAATATCGATCTAGACTAGTCCATGACCTGTCTATGACTAGACTAGGTCTAAATGAACTGTATCATTATCATTGCGGTGCTGTCCTTTGACATAGCCAAAAATTGTATTTGTTTCAAATTCCATTCTGTACAGCTGAAGTTCTTATTAGGGCAGGTTTCACAAAAGAAGGGACTCAAATCAAAGTTCCCTCTCCAAGTTAAACAGTTAAAGTTACACATCATCAAAACATGTCATATTATATCAAATGAAAGCTTAGGATCTAAGGAATCAGAATTTGATGGTGGTAGAGATCAGCCCCACAGACTGTGTAAATGGCTTCCAAAGATTGACTGAAATCTTAGGCAAATTGTTGTAGAAAAATGTGTTGCGGTGCTAAATAATTGAAATATTTACATAGTCTAGGTTGTTGAAGGAACAGATTTTTTTTTTTTAACTCAGAGGGGCAAAAAAAGCAAAAAGTGAAATTATTTAGCACAGTCCTAATCAAAATTAAATACTTCTGCAATATTTAAAGAAAATATAGCACAGAAGATGTAATATTGTGATTTGTTTATAATTAGCATAAGAATTATGATTTATCTTCCTTACACTGATTTATAAAGTTATTTCCCGTGATTACGATACCGTTTGCTACCTTCTCGTTTGTTTGTTTGTTGGTTGGTTGGTTGGTTGGTTGGTTGGTTGGTTGGTTACCTGTTAATTGATGTATCGTTTGTGTTGTAGACTGCATTTTACAGTTTTATCATATGTCAACAGTTAAGTCTTGATAATATAGACTAAATCTATCCTTGTCCTTTCCAAATCGTGCACATCGGTTCTATTTTTCCACTGCCACTCACTTTTTCGCGAAGATAGATCATGTGAACACAATAGTCCGACACAAAAAAACTAGTTCAGAAAGAAAAAGAAGAATGCTCAACTTACTGTGGTCGTTGACCTTGATGTCGATTGATAATTCCAGTGTCGCGGTATGCCTCGCAGTGTGCCCGCTAGCGTCGAAAACTGAAAGAACTCCGCACGGAGTGGTCACGTAGTCGAATCGGAGCACCGTGTGATTTTTATTCTGATTTTACGCAATTCTGTGGCTGAAATATTGATTTAATTAATTTTTATTATTTTTAAGTGTTTTTTCCATCATTTCCAACTATAAAATGCCATAGTGTAAATCGATTGTTATGGATTTAAGGTGAAAATTGTAATTGATAATTCCGGGACCGATTGGTTGCATAATAATGCCATCTCTTTGTTTATCCCCTCAGCCAATGCCATTGTTTGATACGGCCTGTTTATGGCTTTATTGCCTTGGCCAATCACTGACCCAGTTATCTGTAGCAAAATAGGCCACATGTTTAAGCTCATTTGTCATATTTAGCTCACAGTGGGGCATGCCCCCAGGCTAAGGAAATTGCGTAGATCTGTTTCAAGAACTTCGCAGGATAAAAATCAAAATTATAACCATATAAAACAACACAGAAGCACGTTTGTTTTTTTTTATATCTTTATTTCATCATACAAACATAGAAACAAACAGATTTCAAAACAAATGTATTTTGAATGAATAGGACCAGCTTCATTTTTGAGTTATCTCTGCTAACCACTTTCATGAAGCCTGTCCTAGCTTTAAGATTTTAAATTTGTCACTAGAAAGTTTACGTTCTCTCCTGCCATGTGGTTGGTTGAGATCACGATGTCTTTTAAGGCCAATGCTACTGATTTTTCTGTTGCATGTAGATCAAGACCTATCTTGTAGCCTCATGACTATGGGCTCAAAACTTCGTGTTTTTACAGGAGGAATCCCAACTGTGTGCCATTGCCGTCTCTTTAAAACTAGCTTATTAATCGCAGAGGCCACTTTTAAATATTAGATATTTACGAATAAAACATATTTTGGCATATTAAATGGATTTAATAAAAAGAAAACTTACGAACTGGACTGCTCTGCTGACAACTGGCAGATGTTTTTCTTATCGGGTCAGGTCAACTTGGGTTCAAACAGATTAAAAACTACTTCGAGAATATAAAGAGGGATAATTTTTCCATTACTGTAAGCTAGTCTTGCCACTCGTAGTGATTTTCCCTGTGGTAGTGGAAAAAGGCATTACGGAAATGGAGAAAAACTTGCGACAGTTATCGAGTAAAGAAAAAATGCCTGTTTTCCTGCTTTTCAAATGCAAAATTCCTTCAACATCATACTTAGGGAAACGTTAGCAAATTAAACAAAAAATCAATCTCACGATAGGTGAAAAGCACATAACCAGAGTGGCAACAAGGCCATGCATTTTTTTTTGTCTCATGCACGATCTCGGTTCATGTGCATTGATTATTAGACGTCAAGTCACAACTAATAAACTTTTTTTTATTTGGGAGAGGGGGGGAGGATTTCAGTAACTGCAGTGAGATTGATAGGGTTTTTCATGGCTTGGTGCAATTAATTTTCCATGTTTCCCGCTTGACTCATGCTACTTGCCTCAACCTAACAAGGAAGTGACCTTGGGATTGTCCATTTGCAGGGAATGGTATAGAGCACCTAAATCATGCGAAATAAACGTTCACATGTCTGAATTGCAATATTATTGCAAATTAGTTGAACCAGACTAATTGTTTTAGCTTTTCATTTATATAGATTCATTGACGCTGTTGGTTAACTCACCTTTGTGGCTGTGTGCACTGACTGCTGGTCTTAGAATCTGTGAACTCATGTTTATTGGAACGGATCAGGAGCATATTGCAGGTTGGCACCTGTATAATATGGAATTCCTTCCATTTACTAATTTCTAGAGAGAATTGTTAACAATTCAATAATTCAGACTTTTGATCTCAGCCACAAGTTCTGTGAAAATCAAATGGAAATCATAACTTGACCCAAAGAAGATGGCTGTCTCCTGGAACAGGACCGCTCTTGCATTAATGCAGCTCATTTAGTCACAAGATTGATCCTATTCCATGATTATTCCAAGAGAGTTACTACTGAAAACAAATGGCGCCTTCCTGAAAATGCAGTGAGGGACTCATCTTACAAAAACAGACAAGACCCATAGTAGCAGCCTTAAAATTTGGAACTGCCATGGCTGTTGATTCGAGAGATGCCTGGGGGATCAGCTGTGAACAAATTTTGCATAATTTTGATCCTTAACCCTGTTTTGTGTGAGGTCAAAGTTGAGCAATATTTGGTCATAAGTAAAAGTAAGCAAATTCTGTACCATCATCCTTTTTTGTTCAGAACGTATCTTAATTCACACGATATCAACGAAAACAACTGACAGGAATAATGTACGTACTGGTGGGGACCAAATGCCTGTAATTTTTATAAGAAATACCAGAACCAATGAAACTGGACCCTTTCATTTACCCTCTTGATTTGTAGAACACTATCGATATTAGAGTCGTTCACTATATCCGTAAATCTTTAAAACCAATACAACCCAGACCCTATCCTGAACCGTAGCCCTAATCCAGACCCTATCCCTAACACTAAGTCTAATGCCCATCAAGACATGTGCACCAGTTAATGTGAGTCCGTCATCCAAATGTCCACCGAGGCAGGAACATCAGGTGTGAGGCTCATTTGGAATGACTAAAGACTAAAAGACTAAAATTTTAGTGTGAGAATGTTCTGCACTAGATGTAAGGGACTGTTTGAGCTTTTAGATTTTTAGGCCAGTGGTCAATTTGAAGCACTCAAACCAGCATCTCTAGAGATCTGTGTCCGACACGAGAGGCAAATTGTCAGTCTTAGGCAGTTTGCCTTCATCTGTCTCATCTGAGTGAGTTTTTCAGGTGATGGAAAGACTGCTGTCAGATGAAGTAGGAAAATAACGCCAAGCTCAGGCTTTGATGTTATTTTTTTAAATCAATAACTTCATAACTTATTTTGCCCATGACATTTGATAAATGTATTGGGTTGTAGCAAGCAGAAAAAAAGGCCTAGTTTGAAAATTGTCGACCTCTGAGATTGGCAGTCTGCCTGTGACAAAATGCACACAAATCTCCTAGTTCAACTGGGAAAAGCTTTCTGTATGCAACATCCTCCAAAATGGAACGATTTTCTTATGTGGGCCATCCTACGTTGTGTAGGGAAAAACGAGATTGCAAGATTTGAAAAGGACCACTTTTCTTTCTTTGTGTATCTGCCAGAAATAAAAATTTAAAAAAATCAAAATAATCCCTCTTTAAGTTTTAAGTTTAATATGTTTATTGCCTTGAGTCAGGGGAATGTTTTAGGATGGCCCATATGGAAATCCTTCAAGAATATATCCTGGTGGGGCCAATCCCAGACACCCTAGACTTACTGTTAACAGGTCAAAAAAACGTTTATTTCTAAGTGGAAACCTATGAAACTGCACTTACATGATGAAAGAGGACATTCCTAAAGTAACTTCAGCTTTCATTTTGAAAGTAGGTTGCCAAAGTAGCAAATAATGTCATTTAACTTTAGAGTTAGAGAGGTCGAGACCTTTGCCCATAAACATTGGAGACTGGTTCCAAACAGCAATAAAATTTTCTGATATCAATTTTTCCGTAATGACATGATTGAAATATAGTCTACATTCATCATGAAAAAAATTTTGAAATATAGTTTGGATATATGACATGTAACCATAAATTCAAAGTAATATTGCAAAAACGAGTAATAATTTAAGACTTCTTCAGCCAAACTGACCTTTTCTCGAACAAAGCGCAATAAAAGCACAAGCCAATCACAGATAAGCACTCTGTCTGTCTGGAAAACTTAGTTTTTTGGGTCACTTGATGGCATTGAAAGCCAGAAGTATGAAATTGAAAATGGCTATTCAGAATCCAGTTACCAGTATTGTTCAGAAACATAATCCCCATATGATATAATGGTGGCACAAGTCTTTGCAATTTAAGGTCACATGTTGCATATATTGCAAGTCGTGTGATTCCACTGTTTTGTGAGACTTGTAAAGGCAAAAGGATGCTGGATAGACAAAAAGATGACTGCTGAAAATTAGTGTTACGTCCATTCCTAAGAGAAATTATTTTGGAAGTGATGTATGAAAAAGGGGCTGGGTTTTTGTGGAGGATATATTATGTACTGTACTGAGGAAAGAAAGATTAGAGCCATGAGACTGACCTGTTTGTTCTTTTGCACTCTGAGTAATCCCAGGAAATTCTTATCATTGCATACATATCACCATCAGAGAATTTTTATAATTACAGTTGTGGTTTGCTGTGAGAAGATGATGATAATATATGCTCCTTGGATGTGAACTTTTGGTTTTTAGATTGCAAGAGTGCATAGCAGTGGACATGGCTAAATAAGAAGTTAGTGCTGAGAGCAATGGTTGTTGTAGTCCTTGCCTGCTTAGCTTGTAGTTTGTCTGTTCATTTGCATACATTTTTGTCCATTTTTTGCTTGCAGAATGAGTTTCTCCTTTCTCAAGTATGCTCGTGACAGGGGCCTGGGGAGACCAAATGTTTTAGGATGGAAGGACAGCCTGTATTCATCTCTTTATACCTCCATAGCGCCAACGAAGATAACAGAGTCTACCCCTTGTGAAGGCTTAGACTGGGGAGCTGTATTTGGGTTTGGTTTTTCACCTGATGGGTAAATGAAAAAGAGTGCTTGTTTTTCTAATCATAACTTTCTTTTCAGTTGTTCTTACAAACTCCTCTCTTTCTGTTATGATAACTGTCTAAGGGCAGGGCAATGTGTATGAAAGCACCATCTCAAGAAATGTGAGATGTGGAATGTGATTAAGACAGTACATTTGGCCTTCATTTAAATACATGTAGATTGACACGGTTTAGCTGTAATCTGACAGTTTAGCAAGTGACAGAATATTTGGCCAGCAGGATTTCCTAAAGTTTGCCTCAGAGAGCAGTGAAAAGGTTGTGATTTAATGTGAAGCTTGCTTGCTCTTCCAGACCACTTTGATAGATTAATTTTTTTTTCCGATATGTCTTTGCAGATCACTTCTAGCTGCTGCTTGTGAAAATAAATGTATGCTTCTGTATGATCCCAACCAAGCACGCCTCATCCAACGAAGAATGAAAACACATGCTGATTGTGTAAATTGTGTCAGGTGGGTTTACTTACAGTGTTGTAATCTTATGGCATGTTTGCCTGATTGCTGGCACTCTGATGTTTTAATTTTTTATTAAGTAAATCAACAGCTGAAACCACTAGAGACTCCCNGTTCCATTGACACTGTTACCATAATTTATTTTCAATATTGTTCATTTCTCAGTGATATCATTGTGAAGTAATGCCTGAGCAAAATGACATTTGTACATTTTTTAGTGATATCAGTATGCAGTACCTCTTAAGAAAAATGACATTCAAGGGCATTCTTGATAGAGTGGATTGTTATGGAATATGTTCAGGAGAACATTTAGCTTCAACATTTTTGTTTGTTTATCAAAATCATTAGTGAATGGTTTGTCTTTCCCAATTTGTCTTTTAGATTCCTGGACAATCGAATGTTTGCAACCTGTTCTGATGACAGTACCGTACGCTTGTGGGATGCTAGGTTTTTAAATCAAGAAATTAGAGTGTTGAAGGGTCACACAAGCTGGGTGAAAAATATTGAGTACTGCTGCTCAGAGGGTAAACTAATCACATCTGGCTTTGATGGAAACATATTTGCATGGGACATAAACAAGTAAGTTTTCTTTTTCTTTCCCTTCCTTTTTTTTTTATGGCTTTGTTCCTTTATTGTTTACATTAATTATTTCTGTCTTTACATTTAGTCTTTACATGTTTCTAGAAACTAAATTAGAGATGACACTTTTCCTGAATGTGCATGTTATTCTGGCAATTTTTAACCCCAAGGCAGGAAACACAGAAGAAAAAGTTAGCTCCCAAGAAATGCATCATCAGTGTGAATTAGTATGTTCTCCTGCAGTTTTGAGAGCATCCATTCTGACTCTCATAAAATTATAAAAAAGCTCCTGAAGTTCGTTCATGCTCAGATAGCACCTCTACTGAAAAACTCTTAATTTGTTGTTAAATGTATTGTTTTTTTTAATTCAAATGTTTGAATTTGTTCTCAGCTACTCTGAGGTCGAAAAAGCAGAACCACTGTTTTATATCAATGGTATGATGAGGACGAAGATAACACCAGATGAAAGCAAAATGATTGTGTCTACACTTGGAGGATACTTCCTTTTGATACATGATCTGGACCTGAACCATCTCAAGGCAGATCTCCTAGGGTGAGGAATTATTTTTCCTTGTCGTGTTGCTCTTCATTGATTCAACTAATGGAAATGGAAGTTTTTTTCCTTTTCTAACATACCTCATGCTGTTAAATCAGCATGAGTATTAGTACTGTTAGCAAATTGCAATGTTGTGTTGAGTTAGTCAGTTTGCTGGCACTTTACGAAGTTTTTCAACTAATAGTAATCTGTTTGACTTCATGAAATTATCTTGCACTTTATTGTTGATTTTCAACACTGTTTTGCAAACCATGTGTTCATTTCAGTGTCAAACACTGTCTGTCCCAGTATTCTGGAATGATTGCAAACACATGTACACAAAGTGGGAATGGGAAATGTTCCTTATGATCTTATCTGACACACAATGTATATGGCTTTCTTAGCTCTAATACATAAACAGTTTAGGAGTAAAGGAGGGGCAAAATAAGCCTCAAGTTATTTAGATGATTAATATTTTCCCATGTGCATCAGAATGTGGTACATCTTAGTTATTACTCTACTACGAAAATGATAGCTTAGAGCTTGCACATCAGTGTCTTGTAACCTTAGCATAAAAAGAATATCTCAGCCCTTTACATCAGTGTCATCCTAACATTAATAGCCAGCATCTTTGCACATATTGTAAATTAGTTAATGTGTGTGGTGTCATATGAAGGTCATTTACTGTACACACCTGTCAGTAACTTGCCACCTGAAAACAGGAAGCTTTACAACTTGAGTGGAAAACAAGTTAAATGATAGTTATGTGACCAAGGGTGATGGAGTTAGACACAGGTAATTGGATTGTGACAGGTTTGTTTAAAAAGTATTGTCATATTATATTTTACAGATTTAAGCCACATTTATACCGTTTGATGCAGCTGATGAACACCCCTCTGCATCATGCCCTGCAGTATAATTATATGTTCACACGCAGAAGGAATCGAGTAGAGTTCATGTGTGATTTCCCAGAAGCTGATAATGCTGAGTCCATCTCCACAATGCAGGTGAATATTTTCAAAATAAAGGCTAGAGAAACACATTCCATATTATGATGCAAAACTTAAATGAATTTAAAGGTAGTTTTATTTTGTCATGTTTGAGAAGTAGGTTATTGGCACCTAATTTGCGCCCTATACATGAACTGTGTCATTTTACAATTTCCATAGTGAATTTAGAATTTTTTTCTCATGGAGGTTTAAGTACATCCTTTGCCTGATATTTTTAATGGGAAGACACAGGGGTGTCAGTGCTCAAAATTGCTCACAGATTTCTATCAAAGACAGACACTTCTCCTTCTTAGTCCCCAATTTTTTTATTAGGCTGGGTTTTGAGTGCATGTTAAAACATACACTTTACACACTTTATTTTTATATTTATCACACTCAAATTGTATTTGAGACTTTTAAATTGGATGCCTTATGTGGATCAAAGATCTTTGTACATATATCTCACACGCTGGCTGGCAGGGTTTAAAAAAAAGGGAAATATCAACAGATTATTAGGGTTGTGCACAGTGATTTGGCTTATTAGGAGCTAGAAATCTGTACAGGTGAGAGTACCCATGATTTATATATGGACGTGTTGAATTATGTCCTGCCATCCTCAAAAGGCCTAGCTTATGATCATCAGATGATGACTTCAGTGTCATTCAACAATGAGGTGTTTGTCCGTAATTAATGACTGTACCTGTGAAAACACACAGACATATGACTGGGTATAAATTGTAAATGTTGATTCCAAAAAAAATTGTATTTTATTTGCAGCTTGTAGAAAGCAGTCTGCCAGGTACACAAAATCACATATTAAATAATCAGTAATCCACAAAGATTGATATGCCCAAACTAGATAACACTAGAGGGGCAGTAGATTGAATTCCATACCACTAAATGAAAAGCGGAAATAGCTTTTTCTGTTAATTTCATTTTTATTACTTTATGAGACAACTAGACCTTTAAAGTCTGTGATAATGCTTGGCCTTCCTGTAACCATGTTCATTTTGTCTTATGTTCACGAATTTTATTTATTGCTTATTAAATATATTATCTGTGTAATGGAATCTTATCCATACACTATTTAATAATGGAAAGTAACTCCAAAAGTGCAAGTGGATAAGAATTTCTTTACATGTCTGTTTATGAAATGCCTTGTGAAAGTAAAGTTTTATCATTTATTCGTAACACAGACTTAGGGATAATCATCCTGTATCAGTAATATGAACTTAAGGATAATCAAAGAATTGTGAGTCATTTATAGTCTTTCAGTTCTGCTAGTAGAGCTTTCTATGTTTTAAGGCATAACTACTCTGTCTCGTAGGTTCATCCTGAAGGCTGGTGTATAGCATCTAGAAACACAACCCTAGATGAAGAGTCAGAGGTAAATTTTTAATATGTCATATTATGTATCTGTTTTCTTAGGACATTTGCAACTTAAAAGGGATTTTAGTTGTATAGGTCCATTGAATAAAGTGTATAAACTCTTCTTATTTTGTATCTTGCTTGTCTTTGCTTTCTTCCTCCACTTTATCTTCTTGGATACTTAATTTGTTTTCCAGGCTCCTCGTCATTTGTTTCTTTGACCCTCAGTCCGGAAGTCAGCTCATGTATCCAATAAATGAGTATGTGGGATGGGAACAGTTGGGAAGCTTGGGAGGGTTACGGTTGAACACCAGGTTAACATGACAGTTACAGTATGTTATTCAGGCAGAAGGAATATAAAATAAAATTGGTGTGAAATAAGCACACTTAGCTCACAGGCTGAGGGGTCCAGGATTCAGTTCTCATTAGGGAGAGGAAACCGGATATTTTTCAGCCATTCTGCTCAAAAGTAATTAAGTTTTGGCACATTTTCCAGATGATTATCAGTATACTGCTCACATCTCCTCTGTAACATACATTACCAACTGGTCACATATGTTGGTTTCTTTTTTGCTTTCAGTGGACATGCATACATGATATTCAGCCTCTAGAGAATGCAAACAAAATTGACATTCTGAGAGAAGGTGCCAGCTCAGTTGATGCATCAGTGAATACTGAGGACGAACAAGGTGATACAGATGGTATGGAAGTTCAGAGAGCTTCACAGTCAACAAGCACAGACAGAACTTCTCACTCGCTATATTCAGGCCAGTTGCCTCCAGGCAACTTCCTTGACTATCCTTCAGTGTTCTGGGATTTGCATGGTTTTCGCAGCTATACAGGTGGTACAACTAGTACAAATAACATTGATAGTGACAGCAGCGAGGAGGAGGTTGAGTATCATTCTAGTGATGATGACATAGCTGGTCATGAAGCACAGTCTTTACCTGAGCAGTCAGAGCAGCATCACAATCTATCTTTTTCTGCTGACACATCCAGTGAAGAATTATCAAATTCTTCATTTCCCAGTTCGGATTCTTCTCCTCGTAGGACTTCTGACAGTACTTTGGTGGATAGCAGTAGTTCTGCCCCTAGAAGTGACACAACTGCATCCGCAACTGTATCCAGTAGCTCTTCAGGTTCATCAGCTCCCTGCAGGTTTGCAGTGAACAGACTTAGCTCTTCTGCTTCAGGTGAACAAAGTGACCCGAGAACTCCACGAGGCCAGGCATCTTCAAGTGTCCAGCATTCTACGGGAGCTGACAATAGAAATGATGACAGGGCTCCCAGTGGTCTGGTGTTCTATGAAGCCATGACAATATCAAGAGGGGGTAGGGTGAGGAGAAGAATGGCTATCAGGCACACTGGCCAAGAGCCACAGCAGCCTTTATCTCTCAGAGCTGGACATATGAGGATACGAAATGTAAAGCGAAGGCTTCTCTTTTATTCAGAGGAACCAAATGTCGGTAGAGGCTTCATTAAGGAGCAGAGTTTCAGTCCAGGTGGGCGAGTTCTAGCATCACCATTTGGCAACTGTGTCAGACTGCTTGCATTTAATGATCAGTGCTCTGAACTATGCGACTGTGTTCCAGAGAAAGCTAGAGCTTTGAAAAGTGTGGCCATGACAATTACACAGAAAAGCAGCATCCTTGCCAGTACCTTCTCCCCAACTCACTGTATGTTTGTGGCTGGTGCCAGAGATGGTAGCATTGCCTTTTGCTCTCCAAAGTTGTGACGAAGCCTTAGTACTTTTTTTCAGATTTGTAGAAATGATATATTCTCTGCCATATGCAAGCTGAGCATTTTCGGTAAAAACATTTACAAGGAAATTCTGTCAGTATGAATTGATGATGGAGGATAATTATTAGCTCTAGAGTACGTGTACAAAAATTACTGTGTATAATGTGTTCATATTCAAAGGAAGGAAGTTACCATTTTCTGTAGGAGTGTAAGCGTGTTGGGATATAATTTTTCTGTTACTCATAGTCATATAATAGCAGTTCATGTATTTATGTATAAACTGAGATAATTCAGGTTTTACTGGTAACTGCCCTTGGTGGTAACAAGCAACAACTGCTGTGTTGATAGGGGAGTATTCTAATTTTCAGTGCTTTGTGCTGTTACAGAAAAGGTTCATCTTCTTTCCAACAATCTGAGCTAAGTGCATTTGGTTTACAGCCATTGACAGAATAAGCTGAAATTTTACACCTAAAACCTGTGGCTGTAACCCACCTTGTAGACATTTACATAGATATTAATTTACAATCTGTGCCAGTATAACTCACCTTTTACCTCTGAGAGGTCATGTCACTTAGTGATGATGAGGTTCAGGATGGCAACAAACAATATACCACATTTTTAACAATGATAGTGATATTTCCTTTTTTCCAAGTCCAGAGTAAATACATTCATCTGTGAATGATGAGATTCTTTCAGCAGAGTTTGAACTAAGTTTTTTTTGTTCCTTTTCAACATTTTATTTGTAAATAGCATTTGTGCAAGCTATTGAAATTTAAAAAAAAAAATTTCATCTGTGGTATCAAATTCCTTCACAGCGTTACTTTTCATGGTATGCTCTAATTGATGAATTTAGGAAGTCATCTCTGAGGGAATCTATTGTTTTGTGGACTGTGTTTGTAGTAACAACCATAATACATTTTTAATACAGTGAGGTTTTCATATAACCATGTATCAACATACTACAAGCCACACAGATTTCATGTGCAACTTGGCATGCAGTGGTTTGCATTAAAAGAGGTGGTCATTTTCCTTTGTCAGGAAGCGATGAGCCAAAATGTTTCAATATCCACAACAGCAGTTTTTAGCTGAGAGTTGTGAGACATTTTACTTCGTTTGTTGAATCAATAGTTTTCATTGAGATATTTTTTGGTGTGAAGATTGTTTTATTGGTTTAGTAGCAGAATCTTTGACTAATATTCTTTGTGAATTCTCAAAGCTACTTTAGATTACTGCTGTAAATAATCACAAGAGTGTATAGCAGAATTTTATGTACCAGTTGTGCCCTTTGACTCACACATTGAGAATCAGAGCGTTTTTGTAAAGAGAAAAATAAGAAATTTTTGCCCTTGCAGGTTTTGTTTAATCATACATGACTTCTTCATGCACACAAAAGATCCCGTGGTTCATTTCTGTTCCTTTTTCCCACTTTCCTGTAACTCATGTTCACACATAAATAATCCAGATTTGGTATAGAAATACAAGGACGTCCACTTTTTATTCCTTTTCAGCGAACACTGCCATTGCTGTGCGACTATTCGTGATTGGATTCTTGGTGACAGGGGGAAGGGGGAGGGACAGGCAAGATATCTGGTGACCGAAGTTCAAGGCTTCCTTAATACTTCATGGGGTTTAAGCCCACATTAATCATGCATAAGCTTATAGACTGTCATGAAGAAGACAGACATGCCTCAGCTGCAGAGCTTATTATTCTGAGATTTATTACCACGAGCTGTTTGTCTTCTTTTACAAACATATTTAAGGGGTAAACAGAGGTCTTTAATCTGAGGCCAAAAACTGGTTTGTATCAACATATTTACTTTATAATATCAGTCAAGTGACAGGGTTTATCTCAACATGCATTGAGTATCCAACCACAAAAAGGCTTATCAAGACCCTCCTTGAAATGAAGTGTACCTATGTCATAGGTTTTACTGTACATACAATAACATGTGACTTTCTGTATCATGATTCTTTTAATGTGAATGTAAATTTGTTGTGAAGTTAACACAGTATATTTCTGAGCGACGGCATAGTCACATTTTGTATGTTCACATGAAGTAGTAGAGTGCATGCGGTTGTATATGCAGTTTTGAAGGACAAGTGTTTCCCGAATGGTGGGACCAAACTATTAAACTACAGGATTGGTATAAATTTTACTATTTGTGTTGACTTCCACTTCCTGCTCCATTTGTTGCTACCTTAAATACATTATAGGTCAATTTCCTAAGCCGAGATTTACTTCATCCTGTTTCATTATTGACTGCTTAACATACTGAGGTCTTTTTAATGTCATGTCTTCTTGCATCGAACTCTGAATCTTCTTGCAAATAAGGTCGAAGATTTGAAATCAGCTTGACGATGCAGTTTCACTATACCGGTACCATCACACTCATTCCACATTTTCCCAGTGTCATTTTTCTGATGTTTATAGTGTTAATGTTCTTCCTTTTGGCTTCTTTTCCTATTAAAACAAATGTAAGACTTTTGACTCATTATTATATCTCAATTTTACAAGATAACCCGCTGCTCAAAGCAAAACAGTAAGGAAGATGGGGTTTGAGAGCACTTAATCTCTCAAAAACTGTCCTAGGCAATTGTGGAATGAGAGTGACAACAGAATGTGCCATATGCATTTTAAGGCAAAAAAAAGAAAAGCTTTATTCTCAAAACTACAGAACAAAATGGTTTGTCAAATTTTTTGAACACAAGCTGTGGGGCCATGTTGGAAAAATGGACAGGCCACAAATGTCCATTGTGGCAGTCACCTGTGTAAGATAACCTGGCCCATGTTTCTTTGCACCATCAGTTTAGAATGTTTCATGCTGGACACTGGCCTTATGTTAATGGGTCATTTTCCTGAAAGTTACTCCCTTGAATCCACTAGGTGGCACTCCAGAGGTTCAGGTACGCTTTTGTTTTTCACTCTATTCCTATTGTAACTTAAAACATTAACAGCATATCAATTTCATAACTTAACATATCTACTGTATTTCATATCTTCATGCAACAAAATTTACACAACCTGGTTCCTCGAGGTAACTAGCCCTGCCATGTTAAAGTTGGCACTCTACATCTGGTGAAGTGCAATTCAGCCCTCCGAAATGAGTATGCATAAAGAGCAATAGGATACAGCCTGGCAATGGTAACTGGAGGTTGTTGCCGTTTTTTACATATGAAGAAAATGACTCATTGATTCCGAAGTGCTTATCAGAGCACAAACATCCTATACTTCAGCACATCTCCATCTAAAACTGGGGGAAGCAATGTATTATTATACAGTTGTGTCTTGTTAATGTAGACTCCAGGAAATGCAACCTCGCTTAACTCAACTCATCTTGTGAGAACACTTTTTTTCTCTCTATACAAATACCACAGATAATCTGGAAACTTGTGCTTACAAATCCAAACACTAAAACCGAGAACGTCGATTACACTGTAATATGCTTCAATAATCTGAACAAAAGTCAGGGGAAGCGCTGTTTGGTTATATATAGGAGTCATCTTCAATCCATGAGCAATTCTATAAATCTGATGTAACAGGCTAGGCAATCCCTGCCCAGCTAGTGACACCACCACGTCTTGTTTGCTGTGTGTCATGGATTGATAAGCACCGATTCCTATCTTGCTATCGCCTTTGTCTGTGATGCCAAATAAACAAAAGGCTATAGGTTGTCTATATATTAAGTTATGGAGATAAGGTGTTGGAACCGGGGGTTTCAAAGTTTGCAACTTTGATCTTCAGTGACATGAAAGCACTTATTTGACTCTCTTATTTCTTTGTTTCCTTCTTTGCCCAGTGACCCTCTATTGCTCATTCATTCATTCATTTGCTCACTCACTCACTTACTCACTCCACTCACCTCACTCACTTGATAAACCTCAGCATAATCAGAGGAGATCATCTAAATATTCTTTGTAAACTATTCAATCTTAATGTAAAGAAACTGCTCATACTTTTTTTTCTCTCCTTTGTGTATATGGCTTGCCTGGTGGTCCTGAAAATCGGATAACCTGAATAGGTTCACAGCCACCAAATGGTTGGGAATAACAATACCCAACTGCATGTGATTTACCTGAAATACATACAGTATCTACCATTTGATTCAAATATTCTAGATAAAAACGTATGGCCGTATACAATTTTCTAAAATGCGAGGATGATAAATAGTGCAACCTACAATCCCACCTTTTTAATATCAATAAAGTGCTGGGAAACTCATTATTTCCAAGAGCTTTCATATTTCAGTAAAGAATTTCAGATAAAAAATTGCAATTTTTCATCACATGTTATATTTAGGAATGAATTTTATAACCTAATATGTACTGAAACTAAGAAAATAGCCAGGGTTTTTGCTGTTTTGCGAAGTCTCCATAAAAGAAAATGCCAACCTGTAAACAAATTGTCACTTCCGTCCTTGAAAGTTGCGGTAGTTTCCACTCAATAACATTGTTTCCTAGGCTAGAGTGGCGAACTCAACATGCAGATCCATTCACCCAACTTTACACACCAATGTCTAAATAGCGGTTCAGCTTATCTGCATAAATTTAGCACTAATGGAAAGCTGTATTCTTTATCTGTCAGTTTCATATCGGTAACCTTTCATTCCAGTGAAAAATCACTGCAACAAACTTGGCTGAAGATCAAGAGGTCGGTGCCATACTGTGTGCCTCCCACAGCTATCTTGATATGGCCCGCAACACTTTTTGCATGTGATCATTTAGGCCTATTATGTGTTATCGATGGTTACAAGCTGCGAAGCTAAATGAGCAAAATACATTTAAATAACCTACACCATTAGCTTAGCGATCAAACAGTGCATCCCTTCCCCCTCATAACTCTTTCTTGACAGTGACACACATTAATAAATACAGTAATTCACCTTTGAGATTAGAGATCCATAACATGAATTGCAAAATAATAAAAGGGGGGAGAGAATTTGTTGAGAAGGAGAGGGGCAGCTGACTTCAATCAGATCAGCCAATGCTATTTGTCAGATCTTATTCTCTCATATCAAAACAGGCAGACATAGATCTATGTCCATGCCAAACAAAATCTTACTTATGCGCAATCTCCTGTTTTTACCCTACTGCTTCTCTTGGGTTGCTCTTTCTGTTGAACAATAACATCACCAAAAATTGCCAGGACCAATCATACATTCCCAGAAAAAAACATTACACCTTGGGCCTTGTAGGCCTCTCCTGAGCTCGCAATGATGGAGGGCCTGATATTGAACTGGTCATTAGCGAAGTGACAAACACAAATCTGAGTTGTATTTTTTTCTGTTTACCCACGTTGACATTCTTTCATCCTTTCCACACCCTTCACAGTTTTTGTGTTTTATTTGTTAGCAGGAAGCGATTGGAAGCAGATCTTTTTTTTCTTGTTTTTTGTTTCCTGTTAGCCCGTCTATCAATCTGCAGTTTATCACATAATCACACACCATTGTTGCTTATTTGTGCCAATTAGCCTAGTGTAGGCGTATGCAATGCACTGAGCTGCGAGCCCATGGGTACCGAAGGAAAGGTGTGATGTCACACATGTATAGTGTGGTGAGTTGCCATAATGATAGCACAATAAGAAATGGAACAACATTCTCTTTTGTGATTTCTCTCAAACTGTAAAAATATGAAGGATTTGAAATGTTATTTAAAAACTCTGAATTGGTTAATCATGGAAAAATAGTTCGGCATAGGATTTCTTGCACTACACCATAAGTGTACAGTACTTTATAAACATTGTAAACCAAAGATGCATGAGAATCCTTAGAAAATCACTGAACTACTTATGAAGCAACAAACTGTACCTGGAGCACAGGCAAACACCGAACTACATTGTGATACAACCTCACAATTTGGCCTGAAAATTAAACATGAAGGGTGACCCACCAAGGTATCACCCTTGCATATCTGATGTGATAAATGTGTCAACATTTCAGGCAACAGCAGTGCAAGGAAGCTGTTGCTCTTCTGTTAAACTTTTCATAGAAAATAGTTTAAAACTAATTCTGTTAGATTACATTTCCTTAGCTACATTCTTTCACTGAAAGAGAGTAATATGAATATTGAGAGCATTTCTGAATATTCAAGCATCTGCTTCAGACCATATGCCACATCATACTGCTTAGTTACCTTGAAGTTACATTTCATCAGTTTACTTATGAAAGATCAGACAATTACAAAGTGATATGGAATTATCAGACTAAAACTATACAATTTCATAGAATAGGTTATGAAATAAGCATGAGAGAGTTGGACTGTCCTGGTGAATGTGCAGGAAATCTTATTACTGTACATAGTTTGTATCCAGCCATGTGCAAGGAAGATGGTGTCATGGAATGCTATTAGTTCTTGGATGTTTCAGTGAGGATAAAATGAGAGCGGAGCAAGAGGCAGTATTGAGAATATCTACACACAACTGCTTATATTCCAGTGGAAATTAGTTGGGCCCCTCTACAATGCCTTTTCACCTGAAACATTTCCAAAGTTCCATTAAATTCCTATATTGACTGCAAGCTTGCATCATGTGAAACATAATAAAAATCATCATATTAAATTTTTTGTGAACTGATCCAGATATTTTAATTCAGTACACAGCTGCATAGTGTTCATGGTGTAGATAGGTATGTATAGCTATTTACATACAACTTACTTAGCAAGTAAGTAGATATTCACATGGTACCTACAGCTGCTACAATTGACAGCCATTATGAATCACTATTAGACAATAATATTCATCATGTGGTTTGCTGAATTCACTCATTTGATTTGTCATCTAACAAACTGACCAAACAATATCACTCTTTCCTGACTGTCAGTCAGAATGTAGCTGCTCAAAGAAATGGACAAGAAATCTGCAATAAACTTGTGCAGTGCTGCAAAGCATTTGATTTTCTTAACTTAGGGCTAAAATTACTAAATGGAGCAGGGGTAAATCTGCAAATTACAACCATAAATGTATTCCTTTTAATTCAAAATACTATTAATATGGAAAGATTGATCTGGTCTTTTCAATTATAGCTCAACTGACTTCCACCACAGAAATGGTGCTACAGAAGTACATGTATATAATCATCATTTGCAAAAACCATATACATCATTCATCTCAAGTACCTGGTATGAGATATAGTGCTGTATACAGTGCTGAACAAAAATGCAGAATATTCAAGTCAATATACAATCTCATTTACATGTTATAATTAAATCATCAGCGTTTTCAACTTTTTACACAGAAGATAAGAACTATGACATTTGAAGAGAAACACATCTTTGTGGTGGATACATATCGTCGCCTTCCACACGAAAGGGCGTATCCCTGTTTTTCACGTTTTTAAGGAGAGCGATTTACGTCCGATTCAATCATATTGATAGTTAGCTTAAGCCCATAGGAATTGTATGCTATATCTTTGTTACTATTTGAGCTAGGGATATGCCGTTTTGTGTGAACATAGTTCTGAGATAGGACTATGTACAGGTGGTGATAACTCAAAACCGTCAAAAATTGGGATACGCCCTTTCGTGTGGAAGGCGACGATATTAAGTAATAGTAATACATATTCCGAAACATGCAAACTTAGGTATACAATCATACTGTATTATAAAAACTACCATCAGTATCACTGTGAGATCAAAAGAATGCAAAGGTAGATGGAATGCATATGGAAGATCGATACAACCATAATGCCTTCACAGGCAAGCTGGAATGTTATTACAGTGACTACTGAGATGCTGTGTCCATAATGTTCACAAATGCATGATCAAGTGCAGGGTCAAAACAGACAGGGACAATGCAATGGACACCAACTGGAAACCTGAGGAAAAACAAGCAGGAAATTTTCAGCATGCTTGTATTTGAGTGAGAGCAGTCATAGATTCTAGGAAAAAAACATACAAATACAGCAGAACCTCACTTTCTCCATCCACATGTACTTAAAAAAACATTTATTGTGATGAACCGGTTTCAAGTCTCAAACTTTCTATATTGAATTCAAAGCTAAACAATCCAATTGTTACAGTTGGAAGACAAGCCCCCACCTACAAATGACCCTAGACGTGGCCTGAACTTGGGATTTGCTTTCATATTTCAAATACGACATGTTTTTATATCACTTGTTTTTTTTACCGCAATGTTCGGAGGGACAAATTTGCCATGTAGTATGGAATGTTTACTTGTGAGATTTGGAAAATTAGCACTTCGACGTGAACTGTAATTTATTCCAAATTAGTGAAGTGTCCCATCATGCCTCTCTTGTGAGTGGGCCTTTAACTGACTAACCCCAACAATTAATGAACTCAAATTTATGGAATTCAAGTTCATGACGTCTTATTCTGTGTGTATGTGGGCTTCTCAATTTCTCTGCAAGAGTAAAATGCATCAGTTGAATATGATAAAATCAGATGATACATGCTCATCATTTAGGCAACAGCTGTCTGCTTCATTCACTGAATTCATAGAATAATTTTCAATATGAGACTCTCACAGAACTTTGTGTTAAGAAATAAAACAAACAAACCTTAGCTACTTTCAAAAGATGGAAGATTTGAGGTCAGGAGGCAAGAGCAAAACTAACTTAACAAGAAAGTTATGTGCAGGCTTCTAGTTTACAGTAATAAAGCAAATTCATCCAAATTACCACTCCTAAAATTCCTTACAACAATAGTCTTGCTTAAGAATTCCTTTACCATTTGTATAACCAGTCCAAGTGGTCCTCTGACAGAAGATGCTTGACTAATGCTATCTTTGTAACATTTTTTTTCACTCCAAGAGTGCATCATGTTACACAGCACTGATTTAGGGCATTAGCTGATATATTAAAAGGCATCAAAAAAGATTTTGAAGTACTAAATGTATCACTATTTCTTAAAACTAGATTTACAGAAAGTATCATGGGGTTCATTTCAAAATGGTGAAAACAGCTGTCCCTATAATGGAGAACTGAAGGTGACACCACACTATATGATTACCAAAGTACATAATGTTTATAGGTTCAAACCTGCTTTTCACATACAGACGACAAAAGGCCAATACAGACAAATGACACAGCCAGATGAATGAGTCTTAAGTTGCCATTAATTGATCAGAATCAGAGGTGTAGTTTGCAACACAGTCTACCAGTTATATATCCACTTACATACAAAAAAAATCTCAAAGTTTAGCAGTAAAAATATAATTTCTGTAGTCACTGGATTGTTTCAAGCCACAGGTTGGACTGCAGTAACAACACTTCTTCTTTAGACTCATTTTACCTAAAGTGATTTTCATTCACTAAGAACTATATCTATACTTACTTGCAGCAGAGACATATGGTGCATATGCTCCCAAGATATTGTGTCTGTCCTCACTGTTGAGAATTGTCATAAATCGTGACCGCATAGTTGTTCTTTGCAGGCCTGGAAAAAGTTAAAGAACAGTACAAATTGATCAGACAGATCAAACTTCCACAGAAAGTGTGGATGACAATTACTAATCATTTTCATGATGTGTGACAACAAACATGGACACTTACCAAGAAAATGTACATGAACTTTAGTTATTCCATTGACCTCTGATATGAATTCTACAACAACATCTTCGGGGTCTGCTCTGATGGCACTTGCATAGGTCAAGGCTACATTGCGTCTGTTGACAGAGAGAAATTGATACATTTATAATTACATATCTTCTATCACATTTCTTTCTTATGATGTGATTAAGCAGCACTGATGCTTGAGATACCTAAAAGCTCATCCACTTACCTTTGACACAGTGACATTCAGTTTATTAAGATCTTTGATCTTGATAGTCTATCATTTTGTGACCATCAAGCCCCAAACCTGCAACAGGCACAACACTGTACAGTGTAGTGAGTTGTCTTTGTCCTGGCTCCCAGTCAGTGGGTCTATCATTAGGATGGCCCATTTTTAAGCCCATTGTCATGTTAATCATATACCTTCTTAGCAAGTAATTCAAATCATGCTAGGGGTGGGGCCAAATCACAAGCAATCCACAACACACATTTCTTTTTAAACTTCAGTCCTTCCAACACCACTCTCTGCAAAAGCAATGAGTCACTAAAAAGTTGTGACTTCCAGGAGTAGTGCTGCAATTATATAATAAGTTTTAACTTGAAAAAAAAACATCATTTTTCTGGAAACTGTTATGGTTGAGTGCAATTTGCAGTTAAGCAGGCCGTGTCTAAACAGATGGATTGTATTTCTTTTCTTCCCTTTTAGAACCCTTTACTACTTTTCCTGGCCTATCCTCTCCTTCTTTCTTTCTCTGTCATGTACAAACATTTGCACTCACATGAACACATACACAGTCAAGATGCTTTCAAACCATTTAGACCATATGGAGTGAAGTAAAATTAAAAAAACAAAAAACCAAGCAAAAACAAGCAAAACTAGCTTACTTGTCCAAAGTATCTGGACTTGTGAATTCCACAGGCACAGCATCAGTAGTATCAGGAATAATATCAGCACAATCCAGTCTTGCACTTCCTTTATTCTGGACATGAACAACCATTGCTCTTCCCTGGACTAAAGTGAAAGATTCATCAATCAGTAGACAGATCAGCTGTTGTACAACAAAAAAGCACATATGCAGATATTTAGTACATACATAGTAAGAGAGGGCAGGGCTACTCAATGAACCACTGTCAAGGAAATCTTGGAGCAGTACCCCTTGTTGTGCTGAACAAGAGATGAAAGAAGGAGCTGGTAATATGCCCATAAACTTCAAACATAGCCCCGGGGAGGACAACATCATATTTGTGGTATCAGTTGGTTGAAACATGAACAAAGTGGAATGAAGAGAGCCAGCTCCTTTTCTCATCTCACCAAGAACTGCACTTTGTGCAGCCAGCACGGGATCACCGACAGGAGTTCTCAGGCACATGGAGAGATCACCCTGCCATATCATTACTCCCAATCTACCTATGCATCTGTGATCTTTCGTCACACAATAGCAGAGCTAATGTCAGGTCCATATCTTTTTGTCTTAAACATTTATTTTTGTTCCTCTCTGCCATAGCAAGGATACAAAAACATGACCAATAAAAAAACAACAACAAAATAAATATTACTTAAGCTATTGCAAAATCAATAATTATGCATCACTCACTAGATAGTGAGCATTAAGCCTCTGGATGAGAGAAAATTGTGTGAAAACAACCTGCACATACTCCCTATGTGATGTGGCGTGGCTGTATGTTGATGCAAATCTGTGACATGCTGATGCTAAAGGTTGTCTGCAATCTGAGCATAGACATGGGTATCCATGTGATGTCACAGAATCAGATCAAATTCCTGGTTCTACAAAATTTGGGAGTTTGCCTATATCCCAATATACAATAAAAACCAAACCCGAGAACAGCAAAAAGTCATTGCTAGTCCCTGTTTCTTCATTACATAAACATCCAAGTTTTAACTGCAACAGCTCTATAATCCTAAGCTAAATAATCCTGTATAGCATGGCTTTGGACACTTAGAATAACAGCATAACCATGCACTTAGGGGTTGCTTTCACAGAATATCAGTTACATAACTGTCTGTGGGGTGTGCTCTTGGACCAGGTATTTTTACAGTGCATTACTGATAATGGCAATTAGGCATTTTCAGTTTCTTCACATGACCTACAGTTTGTCACTCACATGCTGATTTGTTTACATGCTCTGTGCATGCATGGCTGCATGACAACACCTTGGTCACTTGACAGAGCTGAAAATACCTAATTTAATATAATTTTCTCACTTGACACATGTGCAGAGTATAAATGTATGTATGTGAGTGGAGTGGAGTGGAGTGGAGTGGAGTGGAGTGGAGTGGATTTGAGTGGAGTGTGTGTGTGTGCGTGAGAGAGAGAGAGAGAGAGAGAGAGAGAGAGAGAGAGAGAGAGAGAGAAGAAATGATGATGAACAGACATAAGAGGCAATAACTACATACAATAACCTGTGAAATTCAACATGAGTTTGATATAATTCATAAAATTTGACGTCACCGAGAGTTTATATTTCCGATGACTTTGTTCTATATGGGAAGAGTTCATGTTATTTTTCATTCTTACCTGAATATTTTCCAGCAAGGGGTAGGTCAACATCAGTAAATGCTCTTCTTCCTCCACCCAAATCATAAGGGGCTAGTTTCTTTGCCTGATCACCTACCTCACAACGAAGAGGATTTGATGGTCCACATTCAACTTCATAATTTTCCTGTGAATTTAGCAAAATATCACAACTATTTATAACTTTGCCAAACTATAACCAGAGCAGTACAGGCAAATATATTACTTTAGATAAATTGTCTCGAAATTTTAAGAATAGTGATCTTGTTTTATGAAATCACAGTACATGAAATCTTTAGCTCTAGTCAAGAATGTCTGAAATCTATAGGTAACAACAAATTCTGTCGCTAAGAAATTAAGCTGCATAAACGTTACTTTAAAACAGTGAGATATGTTTGCAAATGTTGCTCAAAACATAACCATTTAAAAAAGTACTAAATTAGGAGAATGCTACATAGAGGTAGAAGGACAGACTGATAATTTATACCTTATTTGCTATAGCCCTATAAGGATCAAAGTGTCCCCCTGTACTATTGCACCGACCATCAGCAGCTTGAGAATCACCCTGCACTGGGGTCATATGTGTGTGCCAGTTGTGTTGTGGGCTCTGAAATTATTTTTTTTTCAAACATTATTTGATTCCTAACCAAAATATTATCTGGCTAGACCAAGTATTATCTTGTAAAAGAAACTGCAGATAAAGTAAACTATCTTATTTCTGTCTTACTTCCTAATATTACATTTAAACCCAAAGTCACAGGAACTTCCAACCTAATGCTAAACTGGAAATGAAATGAAATATACACCTCCAGTAAAATTAAATGTCCACGTTGCTTTATATATCACCTTTTCTTTTCAACCTAAAAACTGGTATTACTGATGTGATGCTTTTCAATTATGCATAAATTGCGACATATTTATTAATTATGACATCATGGTGATAATATTTTTTTCTCAAAATATTTAAACTAACAACTGTTGCACTATGATTATTAATAAATTAATTTAGTTCAAATAAGCTGGTAGCTTATGAATAGACCCATACCTGACTGCCATTTTTGAGTCCTAAGTCCACCACAATGGAAGTATCACTCATTGTGCTATCAGAATATAATGCCTGAAACTAATGACAAGAACAAAATATCAGATGGTTCAAATGTAATTTATAATCTAAGGATTGGCAGAGAAGGGGGCATAGATTTTGGCAAAGTAGGATGAAATAATAAAATGTGATAAACATACTTTGATCTTCATGTTTAGAAATAGTACAGAGCCTAGACTTCTGATTTTTAATTTCTTAAAGAGTGTCTGTAAGAGTGGAATGATAAAAATGAAACAGAGTTCCAAAATTTAACATTTGGTTTGAAGTCTGTTTTGAAGTTACACAAGTTGTGTAGTAAATTTCTGGAAATGTGGTGTTGGTACAGATGTTGTGAATGGTGACGATGCTGATGCAGTCACAATAGTTGATGATGAAGTAGGATAAATGAGCTTGGCTATGATTTTTAGGCAAACTTGAGCCTGTACCAACAGTCAATCACAAGACTGGAGGAAGGCAACAATAAACAGGAGACAACATCAAGTTTGTTTACTGCAATGTGGCTAAAACATTTTGGCAGCAGTAGTTGCAGTTCCCAGCCAAGCATTTGGGGAAGTTAAAAGTATGAGACTAACAGTCAGACTAACTTAGTGCAACTATTATGGAGACATACTGGAAAGCTTTTAGGTCAGAGGACTGGACTTAAGACAATGGACAGAGACTGGCACTGATCTGAGAAAACAGACATTGTGCGGAGAGGTTAACAAGGGCTGGTAGAGTAGCTGTGCAAATTACATCATCATATTATAAATCAAGCTGTAGGCAACATAAGACACATCTAGTCTGTACTGAAGATGTAGTCGCTTGGAAATAAGATTTAAATGTGTTGGGAGACAGCTTATTAACTTCTGTTGCATAATCTTAACTGACAACAACTTTACCAGGAAGTTACTCAGAATGATTTGTCCCAGGCAGATGCTTACCTGCTAAAAGTTTGAATTATGTCACTCTACTGGTTATTGAGGAAAACAGAGTTGCATGATGGCAAAAAAGCAAAATTCACAACAGCTTTAGAAAAATATATGAAATACCATAGCTCTGGAATCATTACTAACGTAGCCATGGCCTCTTTATGTCATGAAAAACAATCATGTTGTGATATAATGAGGTGACTTCACAGACTTTCAACCCCCAAGTTTCTGCTGACATAGCCCATCACACAGTAATGGCTTGAAGTATAGCCTAAACTTATCTTTCCCCATTACCTGATACCATTTCAACATAATTCATAAGATTCTGACTTGAATTCTCTACATACCAAGTGAATAGTTCCATTCACATCTCCAGTGAAGGTTGATGAGGCCATGACATGTTGGCTGGTGCCATCTGGAAGAGAGGGTTGGATTCTGGCACATGCGACTACCTGATCATTGCTTGCATCTACAACTACTAATGACCTTCCCATAATGCTTGTTATTCCCTTCAGTGGAAGATTATAGTTGCTCCAATTAGTCTGAACGCCATAGCGAGTCAGATAACCAATCTGAAAATATACATATAGCAAATGCCCAAAATAGGTAATATCAAAATACTTGTTTTCAGCCTGTTAGGAAACAGTTTGTCATTCATAGCTGCACTTATATAACTTCATCATTTTCTTAAGGATCTCCATGTCAGTATTTCACATTCAGGCAAGCATGGATACTGATGCTATGCATGGATATGGATGATGTCTTACCTGATTAAACAAACAAATTAAATGAGGATAAAGTTTTGAAGAACTAGTATTGCATGTTCCCTGTGAATTTAGTTATTGCAAAGCTGCTGGCTCAAGATCAAAGCACTGATCTCCATGAAGGTAATGTCATATCAAACTTAAAGGAAGACTGCACCGTCCTACAGATTATATTAAATCATACGATACCCTATTATTCCAATAAAACAGTCTTTCAAGTGTCTGTCATAATGATATGACACCTCTGATGGCCCCAGACAACCCATAGGATTGCATTATCCAAAGTCCGAATTGTTACAACCACTGCGCGCGTGGCGGCCATAAGCTTACGTCAAATACGTTCTTGCCACATGGCCCAGCTGTCTAGCCAGTGCTGTGCGGACGGGTGATAGCATGTTGGTATGAATGTTTTAATTCCTCTGTGAACAGTAGATATGCCAAACAAATCATGCTGAGGTAATAAAAATGCAGAATACTTTTTCTGGCTTACTCTATTAAACTTTACGTTTGAATCTGGAATACCAGAACCTTAATTAAAAGCTGAATAATACATTGTCAGGTAGAGGTGTCTGCAGATGCTGGAACGTAAGTGACGTCAGTGTTTTTGCCGCGGGCTTCTGCTGATCGGGGAAGGGGAATAATTCTGGACTTAAGGGCCAAACCCGGTAACTCTAGCTCTTCTTGTTGCGTCATATTACATACGCGCACGATAACAGAATAATGCTCTTTCTTCGCAAAATTGACTCGGTGGGCGGCATAGATATTTGTTAGAGAGAAAAGGTATTGAAAAGTGGAAAATTATTTTTGATGTGCGTGTCCTACTTTAAGCTTTTCATAAATATGGCAAGAAACTTTGGGCTCAGCATACATTACACAATATTCCGCACGAGATTTGCATACACTCTTCGCATTTCTTTTAAATAGACTACGAGCTGGAAGCCTCGCTTAGGTTTTATTTGCCCCTTTGTCACCTGCTGAAAAGATTGGATATTCAGGTTTTCTAGAACCTAGATCCTGACTTGTAATATGTTTGATTTACACATGTAGTGCGTGCATTAATGTGTCTAATTAAGTGCTTTGGACTGCATATTGACTGTATATTGAAGTGTGAATTTAACTGGAAATGAAACTGATGTGTCTTATGATCACTAAAACTGTATCTATCTTATCTTATGTAGCAACTCTACACATATATTATGTGAGAGGTTGGAAAGTGTGTTAGGGTCACAGGTGAATACTAGGCTCATACATGTTCCCTCATATTCTGGCAGAAGGTATTTAAATTGCTGGGAAGGTAGCATCCCTGTGGTGTAGTGGTAGCATGTTCAGACTTGCAAGTTGAGAGACCCTGGGTTTGATTCCAAGTAGGGGCATGAAAATTTCTAGTGTAGGTTTTTGTTGACCCTTCTCCTCAAAATTAATAATTCACAATAATTTGGTAAAATCCCTGGTGACACACTTCCCTAAATAATGTATAACATCTAAGAAAATGATCNTTTGAAGAACTAGTATTGCATGTTCCCTGTGAATTTAGTTATTGCAAAGCTGCTGGCTCAAGGTCAAAGCACTGATCTCCATGAAGGTAATGTCATATCAAACTTAAGCTTTTCATAAATATGGCAAGAAACTTTCGGCTCAGCATACATAATATTCCGCACGAGGTTTACATACACTCTTCGCATTTCTTTTAAACAGACTGAGAGCTGGAAGCCTCACCTAGGTTTTATTTGCCCCTTTGTCACCTGCTGAAAGGATTGGATATTCAGGTTTTCTAGAGCCTAGATCCTGACTTGTAATATGTTTGAATTACACATGTAGTGTGTGCATGTGCAGAGCAGTAAATACATCAATGTGTCTAATTAAGTGCTTTGGACTGCATATTGACTGTATATTGTAGTGTGAATTTAACTAGAAATGAAACTGACGTGCCTTATGATCACTAAAATTGTATCTATCTTATCTTATGTTAGCAACTCTACACATATATCATATGAGAGGTTGGAAAGTGTGTTAGGGTCACAGGTAAATATAAGCTCACACATGTTCCCTCATAATCTGGCAGTTTAAGAATTAAATTGCTGGGAAGGTAGCATCCCTGTGGTGTAGTGGTAGCATGTTCAGACTTGCAAGTTGAGAGACCCTGGTTTGATTCCAAGTAGGGGCATGAAAATTTCTAGTGTAGGTTTGTTTTTTACCCTTCTCAATAATTCACAATAATTTGGTAAAATCCCTGGTGACACACTTCCCTAAATATTGTGTAACATCTAAATCAAATTGGGCTCACCTTCCTCCCCCCCATAATAATAACAGAAGACCAAATGCCTTTCCATCCAGTTACATATAGAAAGCAGAAATTATTGGGAAGACATAAAATATCTACCGGGTACTTGTCATCAGTAGTAGGGGCAGCTGGAGACTGGGCAATGTTCAGTGGATTAAACACAAGTCCCAAATCTGTGCATGAATGATCTCCAACTATAGGGGGAAGTTCATGAATTCTTAAGCTGAAAAACAGTAAGAATACAATACACATTATATGTAAATGGTTGGAGAGTGTGTATATGTTAACAAGTTTAGACTGTAGTTTCATAAATGTAAGTACATTAATACTGGAAGTCACCTAGGCTACCTAAAGATATTGGAATGACATCCTCTGCTCAAGCTTGATATGAACTTACAAATAAATACTTAATAAAAGTGATGCCAAACGAAAGGACAACATCCTTTGTTCGATTATAATTTGAAATAACAAAGAACTGACATTATATTCAAGCTCCTTTTAATCTCATCCCCAAAACAGAATGGATAAAAATTTTTGTCCAAAATGTTCTTGCACAGTGTGTCAGGAAATTCCCCCTTTCACACTTCCCTCCCACTTACATAAGCAGTCATTTTTTTTATGTTCTCCCTCTTTTTTATCCACCTGTTATTACTTGATATAAACCATAATTCACTAACCTGTGCTGATCTCCTATTCCTGTTAGGCTGAGCTCCACTGTTGTTTTTGTAGCACCGAATGCAGCATTCTGTTTGAAAGATACCATTCCACCAACTCCTCCCATTTCAAACTGAGCAGATAACATGGGATCATGAAGCATCTCAATTTTAGCACAAGACAGAATGGCAGTGCTTCCTGTATTCATTATAACAAGAGGCTTCCCTACCACTG
This sequence comes from Ellobium chinense, assembly GCA_033807755.1. Lineage (NCBI taxonomy): Eukaryota > Metazoa > Mollusca > Gastropoda > Ellobiida > Ellobiidae > Ellobium > Ellobium chinense. The sequence goes on from JAWQUT010000113.1 coordinate 1,002,131, forward strand.
AGTGGGGGCCTGACAAAGGCAGGTTCATGTCTGTGAAAAACTGTCGGAATGCCTTGTCTGCAAATATAAATATTAATATAAACTTCAAAAGCAGTGTTTCATGATTGACAGCATTATACCATGCTGATGTTGAAATTAGCTATGTAATAGAAAAAAGTCTAAACTGTTTCAATGACAGATCCTGACCTGTGGTAATGGTTTCCTGGAACAATTTGCACTGTTCAGAGACTAAACTTGATATTTTTCACATTCTCTATTCAGAGGATCCAATTCTCATTCCTTGTTCAGTATAGCGCAATACTGTGGTGCACACTGCCCTTTCCAAGTTCAATACATTTTACATGCAAAAGTATGCATCAAATGGCTAAATCATACATTTTTTGGGGTTGAGGGTGGTGTTCTTATGAAAACTTTTATTTCCAACTGCATTTGTTACTTGATAACCAAATGTTACACATGTATTTAAAACACATTCATGCACATACTTACAGAGGCTTTTTATTTTTCTGATATCAATTATCATGATGTCACCGCCCTTTCCCTTCATTCCACTGTAACTTATTCTGGAGTCATAAATACTGAAAACCTCTCTGTAAGTTTGCACATTAATGTATCTTAGATACAAGTATGAAATCTAATTGTGAACTGTATTTTCAGATAAATTTGCCTAAGATCTCTAACCACACCAGACTAAAATTGCACTATTTAGCATTTTGGTGGTCAGTTTAGCATACAAAATCTACTGAATTAATAAATGGCAGTGCATATCACAATAACTTGTAGGGGATGAGCAGTGGACCCCTTAATTCATGGCACACAATCTCACACTTGTGTTACCTTGCAGAATAGATTATCATTCATTCTTGTGATAATCTGATACTGTGGAGAACATTTCAGATCACAAACACAAACTATGGTGGTGAAAAGAGTTTCACACTTACATTTTCTTGCAATATTATATTGCTAGACATCAATACAAAAATCACTCTATGACTGAAAGATTTACCATGTTTGTCAACAAATAGTTTGTAGGTTGCAGGAGCCAACCTGGTCGAAAAAATTTTGACTATCAGAGTCAATAATAGCAGTGTAAAATAATCGTATACCATGAAACCACACCACAGAAGTGGTGAAATTCAGTCTTGACTTTGTAAAAAAATAATTGTTGCAGGTTGTGTTTTCCAGTGGCTTCAGTGAATTTCATTTGTGCAGGTCTGTGATCTGCAAATGAAGGCCATATTTTTTACCCCTTTTTATCTGAATTAAAATTGTGAAAAATCTAAATGAAGGACCCCCACTGTAAACAGTATATTATTTGAGCACAGTGGGGGCACCAAACTTGCAGACTAGCCTTGGCCATCTTGGAATGTTCCTGTGATTTAAAGAGAAATTTTTATTAAATGGCTCAAAGGAGCTTTTAAAATTTGGCTCCTGCAACCTGTATTGAAACCCTTCTGATTATTAGTTCTAGCTATTTGTTTAGTTCACCTTGTGTTCCCATATCATTTCGGATATTCAGAGGTCCCAGCTTCCCAAACAAGTCACCCATTTTACAGGCAAATGGTGGATTATCTGCACAGTAGGAATCATACAGATTACTGCTTTGACTCAGTTCCTGCCATAAATTTTGGGGGTTGTACACTGGCTCAGTTGACTTGCAACGGGTTGTCACATCAGTAGAAAGCATGTCATTCTGAATCTGTGGATAAGCATGCAAAACAGTTCACAGATGAGCAGCAAGAAAAGAGAGAGATGCTGGCACTGATACAACATTTTGAAATCAGAGTGGAAGACACTTCGTGCTTGGACTAGGTTGACATGTGGATACACTCAAAATGACTATCAGCTGAACCAGGGCTCATTGTCAACAAGATGAAGAAATATCATCATTATAACAGTAAGATATGTACAGTAGCAGCTATAATCTTTGAAACAACATCATCAGAATTCAATTAAAATCCTCAAACTATGTGCTGACAGATCTGATATCAAACAGGGTGTTACTAAGAATGATGATGGAGATGGGTAGCTTCTGAAAGGACTTGAGGACAGAAGGGAGAATGGACTAAGAGACAGATGATGAATGGATGAGTGGATGGATAGGCAGATGGAAAAACAATTCACTGCTGGGACAGACAATGGAAAGATGGATGAAAGAATAAATAGATGAACAAACAGAAGAACGGATGGATAGTAAAAAGACAGATAATGTAAAGAACACTACAATATGTCATTCTGAATGAATTTAGAAAATAGTTGAAACATGGAACTTGCTGAGCTACATTATCCGTATTTTGACCCTGGGCCACAAAATGTGTTTTCCATTTCTAATTTCACAAAAAAAACCTCTCAAGTTCAAGATAAAGCTGCCTTGTGAGTTTTGGTGGATAAAATTTATATGATAAGGCCAAATACTGCACTCATAGAAAAATTTTGTGACAAATTTAACCATGCATAAGTCACATTGTCACAGCCAATTACAACTTCTTAACTATTATTACATGAAACAATATTACTTCAACTCACTGAAGATGGAAATGTATGTTACTATGTTATCACCGTGTAAGTGTGAAACAAAATGTTTGGCGTATGCCTAATATAGATTTTGAACTTGAACTATTCCTTACAATCCATATGGTAAGAGAAAGTTTCCACTGTATCAATATCAGAAATAATATGACAGCAGATCTCACATGATTTGAATTAACCATCCAGTGATGATTTTGTGTGCCATTTCTGCCATCATTGAAATCCAACTGGCTGAATATTGATGTGTCTGATGATGGATTGTCTTTCTCCTGCATGAACATGATGTGACCAATCACAGGGTACTTGAACACAGCAACGGCCACTATATGTGAGCTTAGGGGCTCTATGTTTGAACATACCCATCTGAAACATGAATATGAACCAATAGAGGTAGATGGGTTAGTGGTCTGATGGATTACTGGATGGGTGGGTGGGTGGATGGCTGGCTGGCTGGCTGGATGGATGGATGGATGGAATGGATGGATGGAATGGATGGATGGATGGACTGAATGATGGATAAACAGAGGACTGACGGACAGACAGACATGATGGATGGATGGATGGATGGATGGATGGATGGATGGATGGATGGATGAATGGATGGATGGATTTATAGGTGAATGAATAGATAGATGGGGGGAGGTGAGCAAGGAAGAATGGATGGCAGGATGATGATCATTTACGTAAATAAATCACTGACCTGCTCTTGGGCGCATCATTTTTATGAATAACAAGAGAGCGCCCAATGATGCTATTGCTACCATATAAGGGCAAATTCCAGTCTGTGTAATTCTGGGAAATTTCAGCAAGTCCATCTAGTAGTCCATATTTGAAACTGAGATCTCCTGTTTCATACAGATCATCAGTGCTACTGTCAGCAGGTGGATACATTGGATCAGTTGGATCTTTGCCATATGGGTTCAAATGTCCACTGACATAAAGAGGACTGCACATTTGCTGGTTCTCCATTGTTTTAGTTGGTGTTGGCCACAAATGGACATGATATCCCCCAGCCATCATCTGCAAACCTTGAAGACTGACAGTAGTTGTTGTGATATCAAGTGGAGAATCTTGGGCGAAAGTAATTGTGCCTGTGACACCGTCATGATTAAAGTTTGCCACAGCGGTATGCCCTGTATATGCTTGAATTTGTGCCCAGGCGGGAGAGCCACTGCCAGAGGTGGGGTAAATCAGCAGGAACTTGTCTGTAATGGCATTATCACCCATCAAGGGAAGGTTAGTGTCTGTGTAGCCATGTCGTTTTTCACTCTGACCATTGCCCACTGCCACATTCCCCAGTTTACCAGAAAGGTCTCCAACTTTACACGACTGCTGTGATGTTGTTTCACATGCATTGTCATCAGTATTGGTTGGGTTGAACACGTTTATACTGCCATCAACTGATGAGCAATCCGAAACACTGTCAGTGATTTTCCACATACCAGAACCAAAGGTTCCATCTGCAGTGAACAGATCACTAACAATACGTGTTGGGGAGGCTGGAGAGAGGTTCTGCCGGAAGTGCACAGTACCAAAGACCTTGTCTTGGAAATGTGCTACAGCTGTATGGTATCTCCCACTCTTCTGGATAGTTGCGCAAACTGTGAGACTACTGCCAATCAGAACAATGGACTGGCCTAAGTAGATCAGAAGACAGACAAAACAAAATTAATAAATATAACTGTAAAATGAGAGGCATTTATCTCAATGTGTATTAGCACTACCAGTTGGTGATGATACAAATAACATCTAACACTCAAAATGAGGGAGGAGTGGGAGAAGTAATGGAAAGCCCACCACAACCTTAAAGAAAGTCAGTTAATGGGCAGATGTAGGGAAGAGGGAAGAAGAAGCAAGCTTGCAGGAAGCTCATGAAGTATACACAGTCAACATGGAGATTCTTACTGGGTTTGAATTTGGAGAAAGAGTACACATATGGACCTATCCAGAGTGTAATGATGTGGGTTCTATCAACAAATAAACCAGTAAACAAGCAGTCTTGTATTTCTCTTAAACTCCGTACTGTGATGTGCACATTGTTTTCTCAATTTTTTTTTAATATAATTCATTTCCTGTCACAAATTATCAAATCCCTTTATAAAGTTGTGTAGAAACCATCCTCATTATCCCCCATAATTCTCAGACTAATAACTGAGTGCTTGTGAATTCCATCAAACACTGGAAGATATCTTAGAGCTTTCCAGTTGCCTAAATTCATTACATGTATAAGATAGTTCAATCTAGGGAGTGGAAGCAGGAGATGAATGATTAAAATCTCTTGGGCCCAAGACTTCTGGCTAGAGTTGGCCAAATATTCTTACTTTCAGAAACATTATTTAAGAAATCAGACGTAATTTCCTTCTAAAGTAGCCTCCATACATTTGTAAGGAAGCATTGTATATGGTTATCTTATAGAAACACAGATGTTCTCTATTCCTTTTCTCATAGGTCTGCATGTTTCACAAAAGTTAATAAAATATCCATAGCTCCAGCGACACTAAGAGGCCCCAAAGGTGAAAACCAACCCTGTAGCAAGAACAGCTTTGGAGTTAAAGGATATAATGACAGCTCTCCTGTTTTATTTCACTTACCTTCAAGGGAATCCAGACTGGCCACATTTGTAAATTCAGCTGATGACCCTCCTGTGAGTGATGTGGCCATCCTAAAGTAGTAGTCACAAAAAGAGGTCACTATCAATGCATATAACATTGGCAATACCTGAACTCAGCTCTTTCTGGTATTACAGGTACAAGCACTAATATTGCAACTACTTTTAACTTGTTTGATTAGGCCTCAAATGTGCACAATGCCAATGTTCAGCCCTGATGAGTTGGGAAACTGCTGACCACTACTACATCTAATGCCACCCTGTCACAACTGTTGCTACTGCTACTATCACCATGCCCTTACTACTGCAGATGATGCTTTGACTTCTACTGTTTGCCACTACTACCACTTTCTTCATCTTCCATGTAACAATTACTTGAAGTCACAGTTCTAATAGATAATAATAGCTAGTTACTACTAACCAGTGCAATTTTAGTTCAGTTCCACTACTCACCCAGCAGCAGCATTTCCTAGAAGTGATGAGCTACATTTGTCATTAACATCATATACCATCCAGATAGGTCGAATCTCGACACTGGTCCAGTCTGTGCCAAGACTTGCACCAGACAATGATATGTTGACAGTGAGAGTAGTGCCACTCAGGAAGAACGTGGCTGTTCCTGTGACCCCAGCCATATGAAACTCGGCCATCAGCTGGGCTGAACATGCTGTCAATCCTGTGCAAGATTGAATAATAAGCTAAAAATATTTCTTGGGCATGGTAATAATGTTTTTAAAGCTTGTGGTGGCAGCGGTTGTAAAATAAAGAAAGTAGCACTGAGTGTGGTAAAGATGATGATGGAGCTTGAAGAAATGGTAAGGATTGTTGTCATTATCTGTGGGACATTGTAGAACAATGTGATACTTTTGAATGGTGAATCTGTTATTATTATTACTATTGTTATTATAGTGACGGTTGTGGTGGCAATGGAGAAGTTGGTGGTGGTTGCGGGGAATAATTATATTGGTGGAGAACATAGCCAAGATAATAGTCCCATTTTAACCAGCAGTAAATTCCTTCAAATGTGTCTTTATGAAGAACTGAATGAAGTTCTTATTGCCCCTGCGTCTCCCTAGTGTCGAGTCGACAACTTGATCATCCTAAGCTTGGAGCTCCACTTGTTGTGCGACGACAAAACACCGTACACAGTAATCGTAATTGATCGTACTAATGATTATACAGTGTTTTGTCGTTGCACGGCAGAACTCATCTTTCTCGCTCTCGTTGAGCTCTTCCACGTTAATCTTCTAATTGTTAGAAGGAGACTGCTCGGTTATGAAGGTTTCAAACAAAGCAGCTGCTGGTAATGGTGATGCTACAACTGCTGCCGCTGCCACGGTCATTTAGTTGTTGTTGTTGTTGTTGTTGTTGTTGTTGTTGTTGTTGTTTTCGGTACCTACTTAGCAATAATTCACCGCGACAGTCTGAGACATATCATTCCACAAATGACACAATGCACTGTTGAATATATGTAGGGCCCTGATCGTCATCACATTCTCTTTTAATCGGTGGCTGGTGACCAAATTGTGTTGCAGCAGTGCACAATTTAAACTAGGCCCCTCTTCTTGGTTGCAAGAGTGAGGCCAAAGCGTGAGAAACGACCCACAGATTTAGGCTCCTTCCAAGAAAATGAAGGGTTCAATTTTAAGGTAGACTCCGAAGCGGTTACTGCAAGGTGGGCGACTGAATTAATTTCTCAATTTCGATGTCATTTTATTTAATCGAATCAGTGTAAGTGCAGTCATGTTGACTTTTATCTCATTATATTCTCAAGTGCACACTAAAACGCAGAGATGTTGTGTTAACCTTCTCAAAACCTAAATATGCAAATGAGGTTTGACATCATGCCTGCGCGATGATGATAGGTTATTTTATTGACCTGAAGTTTGAATTTCAAGCCGCTACAAGAAACAGACATTGTTCAGATGTTGACGAATTCTAAATTCAGAACAAAACTCTATCTCTCTCCCCATCCCTCTTACCCTCCCCATTTACAGCTCTAAACAAAAAGGCCAAATGTAGTTTAATACATTCGCGACAGCAGTGCACATGACAGACTTATCATCCTTGGGACACGGTTACGGGACACGGTTACGGGACACGGTTACGGGACATGGATATGGGATACCTAATCCCCTGATCCTCTCACAAGTCCAGCCCTCCTCCCGAAATCCTACTCCTACTACCTAGCATCCTAACGATTCAAACTACCTATTTATAGACCTATGGTATGAGAAGCCTAGCTAAGATTTTGGTCGCGTGTGCAACGCACGAGGTCATCGGGTCATTACAAATGCTGTACTTCCATAATGTCCACGGACGAGACATCCCGTGTGCCCAATTTACCCTCTGCTTTAAAACCCACCTGGCCTAAGTCCAGACAGTCCAACTCTTACCGTCGCCGGGTTGTCAATCAAGTGAGATTGATGACACATTATGATCAGCTCTGCTATCCGCGCTATACTGCGTCCTTCCGTAAGTTAAGACAAGTAGTTCTTATTTGTTTCCGGTATCTGATCAAGGCTTTTTTCAAACAAAGCTTTGTCAAAATCCTAGCAGTCTCATGCAGGACATTAATGGTGACATATCTATCACCAATACTTCAATAATGTATTAAAGTTATCATTATTAGTTAGGCCTATATAAATGTGCCACAATAATAAGAGGAATATTTTTTGTTCCTTATACAAGCCAATGCCCATTCATGTTTCCTCACTTCATTATTGGTCCGGCAGGCCAGACCACCCTAGAACATTATCAACGCCTAACCTGTCGCTAACATATATAGGCGTTGATCACTAACATGTTGACAGTATCTGTCAGTGCTTATAGCCAGATACCAATTTTACAGACGGGCGGATTCATGAAATTGTGAATGATATAATGCTTTCCTAAGATACTTACACCATGATCTTTGAGATCCGAACCCATGGCTTTAACATGCTGCGTCCACTGTCGTGACTATTTTGCTCATGCTGCTCCACGAAAGTGTATTTAACTTCGTAGTGTAGTGCATAATGACCTCTTTCTGTTACTAATTCAAATAAATTAGATACGACTCTTTTCGTTGACTGCGTGTATGCATAGACTAGGGTTCGGTAAAGTTGCAGTATCTTCCTCTCCTCTCCTTTCCTCATTATACCCACATGTCCTCAGACTCATTTCTTCCTTCCTTCAAGAGCTGCTTGGCTGGGACAATCATTTGTTTTCATAGACCTATGGTACAATTCATAGGTTGATGGTCTAAATTATCTAACATACTGCCTAGCCATCTGCAAACACGGTAAACGCATAACAGTATAACCTGTGCATGGCGCCCACCGTTCGTTAGCCTACTTTAAAAAAAAGACGCTGCCTTACACAGGTGGTCGTTTTACACATTTCTTTTTTTTAGCGTCAAGCTATAAAGAAAACCCTCCTACAACTAGCGAGTTATTTATTCTTGGTCACAGGCATGCAGCAGCTATTATGGTACCTTAAACAGACAAACCAGTTTAAATCTAGGAAGAACCCCTTTTTTCAAATCCTATGGTTGGCTGCAAAACCAATGAAAAGTCCTTACCAGATTTCAGATTAGTCAAATGATGGTCGCTTTCTGCAATGTTTTAGCTTGCTTTACACGACTTGCGTGGAAGAAATTAATGGTGGTCGCGTCACGTGGTGTTCGACAGTTACTCGTCATATAGAGATCAGTTTAATAGGAAATATGGTCATCCCTGAAACCTGGTCGTAAGGCAGGTGATCGCGATATCCAGACAGTCGCCAGATCAAGTTCGACAGTTTGTTGTTACGAGATGCATTTCCCACCATTCAACAAGATCCTTAGCACGGAACACCAGTATGCACTAGTTCTGATCCTTGCGTAAAGACCTTATCTCTCTCATGTAAATATAATGATACGGTCTTTGTGCAGGTACCCCTTGAAGGCAGTATTCCCTTGAGAGACTTACAATGATAACATCATCTTTTAAAGAAACTATGCTCTAAGCATTTCAAGCTTTAACGGTCGGCATAATATCGGGGTTATATTATTATGTGATTAGTTAGGACAGTCGTTCCCTCCACCTTTCCCGCCAGTCTTTCAACATTTTAAACCTCAGGCTATTATTACCCCCCCCCCCCCCCCCCTCTCCTGGNTCCCCACCTCTCCTGGAGTAATTAAAACGCTTTTGCATTTATTTACATTACGGTAAAATAAGACCGCAAGTCTACTTATGAAATTCCAGCTTCATGCAAACAAACAAAACAAAAATGCAGATCTACCGAGACCATTGTACTGCTGTTAACTATAACAAAGTTCGGTTTAACTGCGACCCAATTTCAAGTAGTCGACTACACATCAGGATTACTATATTTGCATTTCTAATTTTGGGCTCAGTTTTTAAGGCACGTAAACGACACGGGGCTTTGCCACCAAAAACCGAGTCATGTCATCCACAGTACGATGACAAACTAAACCAGGACCTCATCATCTTCTAACCACTGTAACTGCCGCATAAAAACATTCATGGAACTTTGAAATGTTATTAGTCTGTTTGTAAGTGGTTCAAAAGACATGTCACATCTGGTGAGAGAAGGTGTGTAGGGTGGTACAAGGAGGTCCTTATGTTGTGTTGTGTATGACTAATCCCGTCTCATCGTAGAATCATATAATATAATGTAAGCTTTGAAATGTTATTAGTCCGTCTGTGTTCAGTTAACCATGTCACATCTGTTGAGAGAATGTGTTTAGGATGGAGCAGGGAAGTTCTTATGTGTTCGTGTATGACCGTTCTGTCACATCGTAGAATCACATGTATACTGTGTAAAGCTGGTGAAAAACGTCCAGCGCAGTGTTTTCACAAACGGCGGTATATAGTATGCTGTTGAAATTCTGTATGCAGAAACATATCATCTATTTTGCTTAGGATCTTTAATTAGTTATCGCATTTCACCTTTTAAGTCGTTCTTCAACCGTATTCTCAAGATTTACCACCAGTATTTATATTTTGAGCCCCTTTCAGGAAGAGCGGGTGATGCCCGTGTCCGCGCTTACGCATGTGTCAAACACGAGTCCGCGACACATTCTCAAACTGTGCGGGTGAACACCCGCCAGTCGCACTTTATTCCTTCCATTTTGTTGTTGCTGCTGTTGTTGTTATTGATGTTGTCGTCGTTGTTATTGTTCTTGTTCAAATTCACATACACACAGCTAACAACGTTGAGGTTTACCCGTGCACAATGCGCTGGGTCCGACTTCGTCAAGTGTAGGAAGGACATGTCTTTATCTAATCCGGGTACGCCTCGTTTCATCGACAACATTCTCTCTATTGTTAAAGAAGGTCAAAGGGGAGGGATTAACCTCTCAAAGGCACTGTACTGGTAACCTCGTTTAATTAAGAAAGGACCGGAAGTGGGAGGTGAAATCGACACTCGCCAGTAGACAGTAATCGATCTGTCCATTTAAGAAAAAAAAACTTAGGTATATGAAACTGGCCAACAATTTCTTTTCAGTGTTAAGAAATTATAAGAGTATTTAGGTACTAAACATCCCCATCTGCGTTTCACGGGCTTTGGACCTCATACCTTGGTATGGCTGCATTAAATTGTTGATTATATTGATGATGAAATTAGAGAATAGATAAAAATGAATATTATTTACAGAATTTACAACTTTGGAGGTAGTATTGTTTTTGACATGCTAGTTAAAAAGTCTATCCGTGTAATGTGGCCCGGATAATTATTTCAGCTGAACACTTAATTTTAGAAGCATGAGAACCTCAGTTTACAATATTTACACGCTGTCAACTTTTAAAAAGTAGTCTATGTGATTGAATTTAGTTATAGCACTCGATTACAGCATAAGTACTGCATGAATATGAAACCTTTAATCTTGTGAGAACAGTGGTTGTCGATGAAACGAGGTAGGTTGTCGGCATGTGTCGATAAAACGAGGTTAATTACGATGGCGTGCCGATGAAACGAGGTGCGCCCATCTAATCCACCTATGCACGAAGGCGGATGATATGAGCGGACAACCATGATCATGAGGCACCCGAGATGTATTTCGTTAGCGCATGGACGAAACCAGCCATCAATCAAGAGCGTTTCGTTGGGCCTGCGCAAAGTAGTAACAACAGGTTTAACAAGTTTATTAGAAAGCTTAACATGAAAAGTACAATAAAGCATTCACCTGAAGAACACAAACGACTCACCATCCGTCCCATCTTGAAAGAGGTCGGCAATTTTAATCCACTTGAGCGTGGCTCAGCACCCGTGGATACCGGGGAAACCACAAGATAAAATCATTATTTTGTTCTCTTTGGGAGCAAGAAAGTCGCATTACTCTTTGTTTTCCTAATCTGTAACACTGGTTACGCTGCAAAGTGCATAAATTTGTGAGCTGGAACTTTTGTCACCTACAGTCCCGTTCCAAGAACCGGGGGTACAAATTAGATCCACACTGGCATATATCTTGGTTAGGTATCATATAAAACAAGGCGGAACAGATAGACAGACAAATGCCGATCCATCCAATATCACCCTCTTCCACAAAGTATACATCATTAGCTTTAAAAAAGGGAAGGGGAGGGGGAGCTTACTCAGCTTTGCTCGTAAAAGCCATGGAGCATACAGGTGACCTCGTGTTGGAATGAAGACAACCGCAATAAAAAAAAACCCAATGTCCACACAGTGAAAAACAGTGTGGTAGGGGTTAAAGGGAGAAGGTTGAGCCGTGAAGACGACTTAACATGATCCAAATTTCAGCTCTGCTTCTCGCTTTTCATTCGTGGCCGGGCCCTTTCACACATTACTCCTCGGTAATAAAATGTCATTACTGCATAATGTTATGTTCGCCCTTAGGGAAGGGACGAGGTTAACAAATTAAGGGGAAATAAAAAAGAGGAAGGGTACATTGCAGTTTGACCCTGAGCCTACGTAGGTCACTGCCTGCTCACAGCCCTCCAGGCCTGGATATGTTAAATTTTATAATTTCTTTCAAACAAATACGTACATTTTAATAAATCTCGGTGATTCAGTAACTCAAGGCTGGTTGGACATACATTTCAGTAGTTTAATAAACTCTTGGTAATCTCTTGCGACACAAAATAATGTTTCCTGCTAGGTGACAACCTATATAGGTTTTCTGATAGGAGACATCCGGCAACTTGACCTACACATTTCCTGTTCGTGTATTTGGTGTACTTTTACTGTTCAACGTGTCATAATGTCGATTCCGCACCTAAGAAATTATGGACTTATAAAATCGCAAATGGTGCTTTACTTTGAGAACTAGGATGACATGTCACTCCTGAGTATCAGGATTGGAAGGGTAGTGGGCGCTCATAATTACACCCATGTTAGAAACTGCGTTTTTGACTGTTGTCCTGTAAGGACAGACATAGGCTGGGCCTCTAACATACTGTCCGTTCAATAATTTATAACCAGAGGCAAATACACAAACACAAACAAACAAACAAACAAAAACAACAACAACAACAACAACAACAAACATGTGATGTGGACTACGAGGAGGTGGATGAAGAGCAGTTCTCTTTTAGCTAGGTACCATCGTTTTCACTTCAACAGACCTAACATCAGCACCAGTGAATACCCCTGAGCGTCACGGCCACTCACTCCCCCCTTCCCCCCTCTCTTCCCTCCCTTCACAAGATGTGACAGTAAAGTTAACACATAACCAGTTGCAAAACACAGCCTTACCGTTCAACATTATCCGATTGTCCCAACCATAACAAAAATAAATTTGTTACATGCATCTTTTTTTTTTTTTGCTCAAATTTGCCGAGCGAGTCACAAATTCACCGCAGATTTTTTTTTTTCAGTCAGCAGTGTTAATCTGTCGCTGAATTTAGAGAACATGGATTTTCCATGTCCTGTTTCCAAGAATGTTATAATACTATCTGTAGGCCTAGTAGTCTATATCATCTATTCCTTTGGTTTTTTTTTTAATCTAATGCGTAGTTCGCAGCTAGGTTTCTGTTATAAGGCCAAATCGGGGCGCGGGGCTGACAACTGTTCGACCTGTCGGCTCTGTCCCTGCTTAACCGTTATATTTACTTATAACACCCTTGAACATACTCATTACGGCGGTATACATACTGATGAAATTCTGTACGCCTAGGCATATACTGTATCTTTCTTCATGTTTTTATAATGGTTTATCGCATTTAGTTATTATACCGTTCTTCAGCTGTATTCTCTTGATTTGCCGTCTGTATTCAAGTCAGTAATTAAGTTCTCCCTATGAAGATGTAGTCTAGCCGCTTGTTGACACAAGATTAAATATGCCCGTAAATTTGCGGGTGCTTATACTGGTTTATGTATATATATATATATTCAAATTCAAAGATGTGGAGCCTTTTAAGCGACGGATGAACGAGTATGAAAAGGTATTGACAATTGTGGCTAAGCAAACCACATGGATTCTTGTGTGAGAGGTTCGGCAGGGGGGCGATGGGGTAAGGCGGTTATGGACAGGAGAGCAGTGACTGCTGAGAGAAGAATTTCTAAATGAAACTTGCTGATCATGGGGGAGGCAATTGGGGCTTATGGGAACAGGCATCCATGGAAGTACAAACATTTTGTCATGGGCGTAAGGGCAGGGACCTCCACCTAGCCCTTGTTTTCGCTACAGTGTAGTAAGTTATATACTGACCCTACTCCTTCCCATGCCCCACTACTTCCCATGTCCATACTCCTTTCCATGCCCCTACAACTCCCAACCGTGGACAGAATCCTTCCCATTAGAAAATTTCCTTTCTCTGATGACTGAAATTTTGGTGCGGTTGTATGAGCTGTCCTACTTTGATGCGGAACTCGCGATTTTTAACACTATCACGAATCTGACCATGCATGTATTATATATAATCCGTCCCGCCCATATCCCTATAAATATACCTCTCAAAAGGTCGCAAATTATCTCGCTGTCTCCTCTTGATGTCCTCATACTCCACCCTTTAATTGCTTTAGCTGTCCCAGAAGTGGCTTGTCCATAACTGTCCGACTTGCAGTGCATGCTACATTACACTGCTAGCATGTAAACTATAAGGGCCACCATGGTGTACATCTCCTTCCACTGTGAACAGATGCCACTGAAGGCCGCTGAACGAGGTCGTATTACTATGGCACACTAATTAATTCGAGACATATTTAACGGCTGTACTGTAAGCTTTAAAACAAAACAAAAAAAAGAAGAAAGATTGATGTCTTTGTTCAGTACACGATGCATTGATCAGCTCTGATAATCTGGTGATATACATGTAATATGACGAAGCCATTAAAATGCTTCATGCAATATCAGATGTGATCGAACTGAGTAAGGAGAAGAGCATGTTACTCAGGGACTCAGACCTTCTGTTCACCTACAGAAAATAATATCATAGTCCTCTCTTCTAACCGAGACTCCTGAAAAATATAAAAACTCGCGAAATAAAAATGTNAGGGAGAAAGTGGGAGCGAGAATCGGGTTTCGTGGAGATTTGAGGTTGGCTGGGCTCAACGAGTCATTTTACGCTCTTCAGGCATAAACTCAATTTACTTTCAGGGCGTAACCAACGTGAGAACACACTCAGCTTTCGTAATTTGTGATAACTGAATAGTACTGTAAATCAGGGGCTTCCATCATTCGTCATAGACGCACAGTGGAATATCGATACAGAAGACTTACTCTACCTATACTCATTTATTCTATCATTTCACCATTCTGGTGGACTTCGATATCAAGTATACAGAGCAATAATAAGTGTATACTTTCTGGTTTTTTTATAGGCACCAATGGAATCCTTAAAAAAGGTCCTAAATACTGTGAACATAGTGCAAGCTGATACAGTGAACAGCACACACACATGAGAGAGACTTAAGAAGGCTGTGGAGGACCTTCATCATAAAGAAAGCCTACGTCTCCCTCCCTCTCTCTCTCTCTCTCTCTCTCTCTCTCTCTCTCTCTCTCTCTCTCTCTCTCCCTCCCCTAATATTGCGTTAGATGTGGTACTCGTTCTAACCATTATATTATTTTACACAACTAACAAAGGTCTTTTGTCAAGAATATTGAATAATCTGTGAATTAACCCCTCCTCTCTTATCCCTTCCCCTTCCCCACTCCATTACCTCGCACACAATAACATGAGAATAATGTTATCACTGAGGGTTCATAGAACCGTGGAAAATATAGGGGTTAGTCAGCTTAGCTGAGATTACAGTTATAAACAACATAATATTATGCCATAAGCTCTGCTTAAAGTCTTTGACGAACACTATAAAAGACAGGTTCGCCGGCATGCTAGTGCAACATCACCTCACTTAAAGTAATAATAATATAATAAAACCCACAGAAAATGAAGGCATTAGCGCAAACTGTTTTCTGTCGTTTCCGCTTCAAAGCAATTCGCATATTTGAAACTCCCAATTACAAGAAGAGTTTTAATTAAAGAGGTATATTATTTTCTAGATAACAGTCAATGGATATTCGCATCTCCTTTTACTGACAACATTTTGTCCATGCTAGCAGGGGCCTGTTGAGTGTTGAATGGAGGTGAGAATTCACGATCTCGCACCCATGGACCAGCTCAGCAGGTAGTAACTGCTGAAATGTTGGCTCTGCCAGGACCGTTTTAGCTAAAGTGTGGGACAGACGGAACACTTGTCCCATGGCACTGAGCCTTTCAAGGACCCAAAGGGGCCCCGTGCCTCCCTAGGGTGCATGAGCCCCGTATACCGTGGCCATAAAGGGCTCCGCGGCTAACATCTCCAATGCCCATACCAAGTTACAGCGACCAGACAGAGCTCTGCCTAGCTAAACCAGGCATGCCTCATAATGTGCCTATTACATATTGTGCTTCATTCACGCACTGGCGGTCCTGAACTCAAAAGGTATAAACTACCGGTACATATAGAAAGCGCTGATATGTGTTCTTAAAAAGAATGTACATTCTGGTGGCAATATCTATAACTTCTCTACAGTCTGGCGCGGGCGAGGAGGGAAAGAGAGGGAGAAGGGGTGGGGGAAGATCGTGCCCCTGGTAAATTTGGCTTCGATAGCGCGACGCCACCTCCTAGCACTAGCAGAATCACTAAATCAGCTATTGTAGGCATACTTTGATACCCCATTAAAATGAATAATTAGCAGATACTAGTTAGCAGCGAATAGCTTTACTAGTACACACATTATTTGATGCAAAACTACCCTTTGTGTGTTCTCCCTCTCTGTCGTCAAGATATGGTATACAAGTCATGTATGTTAATAGTGAAGTACATGCATT
Source organism: Ellobium chinense (assembly GCA_033807755.1). Classification (NCBI taxonomy): domain Eukaryota; kingdom Metazoa; phylum Mollusca; class Gastropoda; order Ellobiida; family Ellobiidae; genus Ellobium; species Ellobium chinense. Next base: position 1,018,526 of record JAWQUT010000113.1, read on the forward strand.
TTATATGTGATATGAATCAAACTAAACCTAGATCTGAAGTCCATGTCAAAGCGACACAACAGGAAAATCCAGCCCACATTATGGATTTAATTAACAAGGTTTAACAACAAGGTTGTTTTTATTATTATTATTATTATAACCATCCCAGCATGCAAAAATATTTGACGAGTGTCAAGACTAATTTAGGAAATAACTGCGGCTGTGAAAACGTAGAAGAACGCCAAATAACGTCATAGACAAAAATAAATATAATTTGTTATTAATCATTGCAGGTGTGTGACCTACATTGTAGATTTGAATGATAGAAAGAATGGACTGAATAACTGACTGGTAAATAGAATGATTGATCTACGTACTGATGTGTCGACTAGTTGAATGATGTCCTGGTTTATTGATTGATGAATTGCGATATTTTATCTGTACTCTTGTTTGCTATAATGTATGCCCATATACCGCTTGTGGTTTGGGCTTGTTTTTCCAACAAACCTTGTTAAACCTTGTCAAGATATGGCACACATGTAGGCCTCATGTTAATGGTGATATACTGTGCATGTATTTTACATGTAATATGAAATTAAACTTAACTAGATCAGAGGTCCATGTCAAAGTAACACAAAATAATTGTAACAGGAAAACCCAGCCCACATTATGGAATGGTGTGAATCACACTAGATAGTGGTTCACACCCAGGATAGTTAATATCAATAGTTTGAAGGTGCGCCGATCGATATTCACGTGGAACAAGGGCAACAATAGGACCGTATTATTGTCTGGCAGTTGTGATAAGAGTACATTCGACCCCGCTTGATCTCCCTCCGCTTATTTGCAACTTCCACTTAATCGCATCTTTCCCTAGGGAACCGATTTTTTTCTCTATAACAGTCAGTGGATAATCGCAACTCACTCCGGATAATCGCAACTCCTCAGCGGCCGTAAAAATCAAAGATCAGCAGTAGGATTACAACTGATAAATAAATATTTACACTGATGGCTGAAGCTGCGCGACGGATGGTAGACCTGTTGATGCCGCGCGCGGTAAAGCCCACTCCACCCCGTCACCCCCCCNCCCCCCCCCCCCCCCACACACACACACACACACAAACACTCTGCAATAAATGGCCAAAAATACCAGCTCCGCATAATCGCAACTCCGCTTAATCGCAACTTTACCCGTGATCCCGAGGAGTTGCGATTAAGCAGAGTCGACTGTCCGATGTTCTTGGAAGACAGGACATCGCACACAGACTTGACATTACCAAGAGAAGTTGTAGATTAGAGAGACAAAGTTAATATTGCTTGTACTGTACTTGTACGCTGCTTATCTCCTCCCCGCCAAGGTTATGGAAATACTGGCAAGACGTCCGGGTTACTGGAGATGGGGACACTCTCAGGTCAATGGAGAGCAAACAACAACTATTAGGCCTACTACTACTGTACTACTACTACTATTACTACTACTACAGCAACAACAATTATAATAACAATCACCAACACGGCAGCAGCAGCAGCAGCAGCAGCAGCAGCAACAACAACAGCAACAACAACAAAGCGAACGGACACTACTTTGTGATTGTGATATCAGGATTGAGGGCCCCATCAGAGGTCTTGAGTATGAAGGATAGGTTACGACCCTGCGTTATAAAATATTATTTTATTTGAGATAGGGGTGGATAAATTCGATTTGGGGAGTGGGAAAATAACAACAACAAAAAAAATCCGACAAAGGGGTTGGATTTTTGTCGTTGTTGTTGTTGTCGTTGCTGCCCGCAAAACCATACCATGTCTCTCTCTCTCTCTCCACTCTCTCTCTCGCTCTCTCTCCCCCTCTCTCTCTCTCCCCCTCTCTCTCTCTCACCTTTTTCTCTCCGTAGAGAGAGAGACATGGTATGGTTTTGTTTAATTTTACAAGATGAAGATGTCGAACAAAAGCACTGTCAAAATAATCTTATTTTGTTGTTCTTGTGTCCTCTGCCCAATGAGTTTACTGAATTTAACTCTCGTTATAACTAAGCCCCGGCGGCGTTAGCGCATTACGCCATATTGCTGTCTCGTCTGGGCGCTTTGCTACTAGACTAGATGGTCTAGCCCGTCATTCGCTTGTCTGGATTGGGCAGGGCCTTGTCAGTGGAGTCGATCTTCGCATTACTCGTAAACAGTAGTTGGAGCGACTACATCTAGCTTTCGCTTCTGAAGTCTATACAAGGGAATAATGAAGTTTTGTGAGACGTCTTCCTTGCAGTTAAGGTGAACAGTAAAGCAATTTGGTTACGGCAGAACCCCAGGATGTCCATCCTGATGTTTGCTTCATCAGGTAGATCTTCCACGCCGATTGGCGTGGGGTAGTGTGGACCCGCACTTCTGTCTGTCGTCAGCTGTCCACCTCAACAGTTCTTCATGGGTCTGCTAACCTGCCAGCCTATACACAATTTTTTTTTTCCCTGTTTCTGTTATTTCGTTTACCATTTACTTGTTTGGTTGTTACCAAGCCGTGCTCTACGTGGCTGTAGGTTCATTCCAGTTGATTTCCGGGTTTGTGCAACCTAAGACAAATCACTCCCGAGTACCATGACTGGATGGATGGTGAAACCTCAGGTGTAAATATATTTGTCCATATTAAAACACGAGTTTTTCCACTGTTACTTGTAGGGACAGACATGGTATGAGCATCTGATCTATGCCCGTCCAGTGAACACAGGCGAATACAAATCTAGAACCTCCCCCCCCCCCCCCNNCAACAACAATAACAACAACAACAACAACAACAACAACAACAGCAGCAGCAGCAGCAGCAGCAGAAGAAGAAGCAACAACGACAGGAAAACACAACTGTATGAATCTGAACACCAGAAAACCCCCCAAACCCTGCAAATTCGCTGGAATGATCTCAGCTTGGTTCTCAAATAATTTGCTTCTTGAAATTTAATTCATCACTTCAACCACCTAACCAATGGCGGGTTTAGGCATGGGCACGATTGGCATGTGTCTAGGAACCCATGCTCCTTTGGGCTCCTCGTCGAAAACATTTTTTGGGAAAGAAATGATTGGAGGGCGAGAGAGTGCTCAGAGTGTTTAGAAGAGAACTAGTAAAAGTGAGTGTTACATATTATTGTTAAATGTGAAATGTATGAGAACGTTGTGAATGCACGTGATTGTAACAATGCATTGTGAACATGTGTGATGTTAGTAGCTGTAGTGCTTAAAATGTCATGTGCTGTCCCGTTGCATATTGTATTTTGCCCATGTGCCACGGCTGTGGTCTGGGCTTACTCGCAATAAACTTGTTAAACTTGTTGCGTGTGTGTGTGTGTGTGTGTGTGTGTGTGTGTGTGTATGTGTGTGTGTGTGTGTGTGTGTGTGTGTGTGTGTGTGTGTGNTTGTTCGACATCTTCATCTTGTAAAATTAAACAAAACCATACCATGTCTCTCTCTCTACGGAGAGAAAAAGGTGAGAGAGAGAGAGGGGGAGAGAGAGAGAGAGGGAGAGAGAGCGAGAGAGAGAGTGGAGAGAGAGAGAGAGAAACAGAGAGAGAGAGAGAGAGAGAGAGAGAGAGAGAGAGAAAGGGGAGGGCGCTAACTCTATATTTCATGGACTTACACGAAAGGGGCCCCGCATCTCTCTCGAGCCCAAAGCCTTGCGGGACTCCACATTCGCTCCTTTATCTAACAAAATAATCTAAATCATGGAGTGATCACCTGAAATTTGAGCCCGTGAAGTCAGAACTGTAACTTTGGTTCGAGGGATTATCACTCGCACTTTGGTTTTTCACATACTCATGCGCGGATTATTCATAAAGAGCAGCCTGGCATGCCCAGAACATGTAAACAAACCAACGTGTGAGCAACAATCACTTGTTCACGTGACGGGATGAAAATACCTGATTTCTGGCAGCTCGCGAAGTGATGGCATACCAGGGTTTCCACTTCCGAGGAATGAAATTTCCTTACTTTCATCCCTATTTTCGTAAACAATCCTTGGCTTTTCAAAATTCATTTTCTATTTCCTTATCACCAATTTACATTTACAACGCCTCCAACTTTCCAGCCTCTTCCTGTACGACAGGAAAGAAATTGGTTTTCCTATCAGGGTTAAATGCCGCTCTGTGTAAAGTTTGCACAAAAATAGGTGCACTGAGGATACAAATTAGGGTGATGGAAACCAGGATCCTAATTGCTGGGTGATAACTTGCTGTGCCGGGTCTCCTAAATATTAACTTATTTCGGGGTCAAAAGTATTAATAATATGCCTGAAACTGAATCACTGTTATCATTTATGTCAAAGTACCTAACTTAATTTTAGTTAATGCTAGAGGCCTTTCGAAAACGTCACATTTTTTTTAAAAAATCGTTTAAATCTGGCACTAAAACTCCAAAACGGCATCCCCACTCTACTCAGTTTGTAATTTTATTCTCGTGCCAGTTGGTAGCAGTGACTCGAATCCTCATACAAAGCTTGTCAAGTTTTTGTTGTTTTTTTTCCTCGCACAAATTGAGTATAATTGATAACAGAAACAAAATTCTTTATTTATAGTTATTGTATATTTTAAATCATTTGAGAAAATTTACTTGAGGCGAAAATTCCTTTTTTGCGGGGGAAAAATACTTTTCTTTACTTTTTAAAATTTTCTTTCACGGCGAAATTTCCTTAAAAAGAGGAAATTTCCTTACCTGATACTGACATATAAAAGAACCTAACGATTAAATCTCGAATCTCGCAAGACACTCCCCGTGGCCCGTGATCTCGTTGCCAAGATTCAGTCCCTTGTTCTCTCTTACAGCGGTTTTCACTAAATTAGATTATAGGTATTGTCCGAAAGCTTAAAACATGTACTTCTTTCGGTTTAAAAACAAACAAACAACAACAACAAAAAAAAAACACCAAAAAGAAAAAAAAGGCATTGATTGCTTGCTTGATTGATTGTAGAACTATTATGGCTCCGAATACAAAACTTTGAAGTAGCAGAGGATGCCCCTGTGCAACGGAGTGAGAAAATCCTGATTAAAACATTTTTTTTCTCTATAAACGTCATTTACTCTGCCTCATTTGTATTAATCATTCGACAATAAAATCAACAGTTTTGTGTATGTAAACGGTTTTATTATCGGTTTCTGCAAACAAACAAACAAAATCGGATAGCCCTAATCACCTTAGAGTCTGATGATATCTAGCGACGTGAGCTTCGTTTTGACTAGCTGCAAGCATATTAACTTCAATTTACCTTGCGATTTCGGGAATTCAAGATCGAGATGTTCTACAGTATTTTCAACCGATCGCTCTCTAGTTGTTTACCAGATAAATATGACGGATGAGGTGTAGATATGGAATGTGACCGGTTGTCGTCTGTTGCAAACAAAATCCTTATCATGTAGTCAAGAGCTTGGTAGTGCCATCTGGATGGGGAAAGGTTGGATAGGCGCGGGCAAAAGATAGGCTTTGAAGAGATGGTAGGAGACGTGGAGTCACGGTGGAGTACAGTAGGCCTGAGAGATGGAGATAAACGACTGATGTGGCTAGAGCAAGGAGAGAGGAGAGACAGGTGACAATATAATATAGGGGCGCAGGGGAAGGGGTGGTTAAAACTGGGAACAAATTTTAACGGGGCGGGCGAACAGACAAAGGCGAGATGGAGAGATGAGACGAAATGGCGGGATGAGAAGATGGTGCAAAGGAAAGGATGGTAAAATGGAACTGATGGTTTTGTTTGAGTTCAGGTTTTCCGACTCTTCAACACGATTACGACAACGGTGCGCCGTCCCCGCAGAAAGGAAATGCTGATGATGAAAGGATGGTACAGAGAAAAATGCTGCAAGATGAAGATATAGGGCGGAACTTCCTGGATGAGAAGTTTGGAGAACAGAGGTAAGTACAAACTGAAGCTATGGCGTAAAAGGTTAGAGGGAAGAGGGGAGAGGGTGGGACGAGAACGTTGGGGGCGAGAACGGGTGTTAGGACTAAGTACAAGGGTCACCTTTTAGTTATCGGGACTCGTTCACTTCCCGCTGCGCTAGAGTATTGAAAATTTCACATCATAATATTGCACCTTTTATCGGGAAAATCCGGAAATTTTATAGTACTGCTCCCACTGGAACCGGAAATATCGCGAATTTAGTTATCTAAAATGAGCTACAGGTGCGTTAGCAGAAGACGCAAAATGAGTCTCGAAAAGCGTGATTTCCGAGCTATGATTTTCTATGATTTCAAGTTCGCGTTATCTGCAACTGAGTGTCATGACAAATTAACATCTATTTTCAACACATCTGCTCCTTCCAAGACTACAGTTTGTAGGTGGTATCAAGAATATAAATTTGGAAGAGAGAGCTTGAAAGATGATGACCATTCCGGTCGTCCTGTTTCAACAGTAACAGAAGAGAAAGTTAGTGCTGTTCGCACTCTTGTTGAAGCTGACCCAAGAATTACATATGTCGCGATAGAGGAGATGTTGGGCATTTCATCGACTAGCGTATTTACAATTTTACATCAATATCTTCGCCTAAGAAAGGTTTGTGCCAGATGGGTCCCTCATTATCTCACAGTCGATCAAATGAAACAGATTACTGCACAGAAATGCTCCATAAATTCAACAAAGGTACATCAAAAGAGGTCTACATCATCATCACTGGTGACGAAACATTGATCTATAAGTATGACCCAGAAACGGAACAGCAATCCAGTTGCTGGGTCGCTGAAGGACAACCACCACCTCAGAAATTACGTTGTGAGCGCAGCACCAAAAAGCAAATGACCCCTGTGTTCTTTGGCTTGACTGGCCACATCGGAACGATCCTACTTGAAAATCAGAAATCTGTTACTTCTGATTGGTATGTCACCAAGTGCATTCCCAGAATTCTCGAACTGTGGAAAAACCGACTCCCCAATATAGCGAGTCTTGTGGCATCACAATAATGCGACAGCGCATTCCGCAGCAAAAACAACTGCATATTTCATGGACAAAAAGGTGAAAATTATGCCTCACCCACCATATTCACCTGATCTGGCGCCTTGTGACTTCTTTTTGTTTCCACTGATCAAATATCAACTAAAAGGACGCATGTTTGAAGATACTGAAGGCGCTATGGCTGCCTTTCAAAACATAACTTCGACCTTGACCCCTGATGAGGGGCGCAACGGCTTTTTCCAAAGGTTCAGAAGAATGGAACTTTGTGTGCAGCATGGAGGAAAGTACTTCGAAAAGTTGTGAAAATTTCGTGCAGATATCGTGTCTAGAAATAGGTGAGTCCCGATAATTAAAAGGTGACCCTTGTAGATAGTCAGGCCGTCGAGACAAAATAGGATGCGGGTGAACCGAGCTTAGCTGAAAGCTACAGATTGCGCTTGTCAGTGTAGGGAAATAGACCAGTGGACCCTAACAAAGCTCACGTTCAGTATAAGCATGATGCAAATACTGGTGTGACTGCATCATCAAATTTCGCTTCTGAAAGTAAAAAATGCACTGGTCGATAAAAGCCAATGTAGCAGACCATTAAAGCCAATCATACTCCTCTGATAATTATTGAAAAATAGCAAGCATAAGTAATGATTGTTGGTAATGTCGCTTGCAATGCCCAAATGACTTTACATGTATAAGAAGTGATAGTGGCTTATGTTATGACATACATCTTACAGTTGAGTTAAGTCAACATGGTAATATTCCAGATATCAGGTCAATAATTGCAAATTTTGGCAACATAGACTATTTTGATATCATTTTGTTGAAAACTCAAGGTCATTTTTTATGAAAGTAAATGCATCTGAATTCATGCATGAGCTAACAAAAATTAAGGAGATCACAATTCTACTCCCTCATCAAGAAAATGGCTGCTTGCAATACCGTAATACTCTAAACCTTTTTTCTGTATTTTTGTATGTGAAATAATATCTACTTCACGCACCGATTGAGCAAATCGTCATAAACAATGAATACTATCACATCCAGCAAAAAGAAGTAAAATTTACAGCCACGGTGAGATTACCTCCCCGTCCCTTTTCCACCTCCCGTTTTTTGTTTTTTTGTTCTGATCAGGAGTAAGGTAAGCCAAGGAACTTGTTGAAAGTATGGTGTCAATATGTAAAAGCATTTGTGTTGCCTGCATGCGCGAGCGCGTGCGTGTGTGTGTGTGTGTGTGTGTGTGTGTGTGTGTGTGTGTGTGTGTGTGTGTGTGAGAGAGAGAGAGAGAGAGAGAGAGTGTGCATGATTGAATACGTTTAAGAGAGATTGATAGTTGCTGCTTTCACTTGTCAAAGTAAATCAGTCTAGCCCGAGGAGGGATCAATAACGTTGATTTGCTATCACTTTCTAAATAAAATATAGAGTAGATCTAGAAGTGTTAGCCACCACAGGGTTTGAAATCAGTATAGCATTGGAAAAACCAAGCAGACCACCAGTAAAAGTGTACGAGACAATTATAATATCACAAACACAATAATATAGCCTATCTGTATAGTTATAACTAAAATGAAACCTATTTATCTCGCCTGATTGTCACTGTTTATTACAGGTAGGATGTTGCGTGTCCGGTATTTGTTGTTTTTTTTTCTTTGTGCATGTGTTTGTGCAGGCTTTAAGCAAGACATCATAAGTAATGATCTAGACTACGTGTATTGCGTACCTAGAGCTATGTAATAGGTCTTGGCTCACCCTGCACGAAATTATGCATCTATTACAATGATCGACTTACCAGCAAGAAGGACTGCAAGGAAGAAACGTCCCCTCATCTTCGAATTACCGGTACTACTATATCCTGCTCAGTGTCTTGGGGAACACTGGAAAAATCGCCCGCTCCCCTATGGTCCCACTGTTGTGTCAAAAGTACTCGAACTCGAAGACAGAAAGTCAAGTGCGTCTGATCTAAAGATGTAGGCCAACAGCTTCCTACGCAGTCACCGGCTGAATGAGAGATTCGCTGAATCACTGAGTCATATCATTATTCGCTTGCTTTCACGTGAAGGACCCAGGATCTGAGAGCTCGTTGTGATTATTATTCACAAGCCGCGATTGGCCAAGATACTGCATGCAACTTCTCAACGGGTTTTGACTTACTATAAAATACCGTAAACTTGATGAATAACACTGCCCGTTAGGCCACACTATCCGAAAGAACGCTGTGTCGTTCTGTGATTGTGACCGTCCTTATTGCACCGTGACATCGTTCTGCGGATTTGTAAACAAGACTTAGGGTTGCCGCCGACCAGCTATGACTGTTGAAACAGATTTTTTTTTTATGTCCGGATTACCTCGTACGGTTTTCTCGCTGCCTGCGATGTGCAAGTGGCCCTTAATTCTGATTAGCTCCATAGCAGCAATGACAACGGACCCATGTCGCCGCCTCTCTTCTAGTCATTTTTTTTCTTGTTCTTGTTCTTGTTTTGTTTTTGTATGTCACTGCAGCTTTGATTTGGGATTCACCCGAACAAACAACAGCAGCAACAACAACAAAGTGACTCTTAAATACAAGCATCGTATTTCGGTGAAAGGAAGGATTTCCATATGTGGTAACTCCTACAGCTACGGTTAGTACCTTAATTCCGAATAATGTACTAATACAACCCTAACCCTAGGCTAACTCCTTACCCTAACCCTACCCTTAACCCTAATACTAATGCCCATCGAGACAGGAGCATCAGTCAAAGCGAGCGTAACTCCTTATCGCCAGTTACCACATACGGAAATCCTTCCCAGTAGAAAGTTCTGGAAGGTGAGAGCATACCCTTAAAGAGGCAGGCCTCTGGCTGAGCGCGGTGGCCCACTTACCGGCCGGCCCAGTTCTCAGTTCTTCTTTGCACCTTACGAGTAATAGGCCTACGAGTAAGTCTATTTTGCTTTGTGTTGGGGCTAGATGGCATTTATTTCCAGCAACAGATTAGACCTAGTCTGTCGTGAATTGGGCAAGGAAACGAACCCATGTTATTGTGTGGACAAAAATCCAACAACATCCTGCATTCCGCAGTTGTTCGAATGCGAATATGGGTGGAGTATACTTGTATGCTTAGATTTAGGTGTCTATATCAAGCCAGGTTAACTGTCTCAATAGGCTACGTAATACAAGAAGACAGCAAAAAAAAAAAAATCTTCTCAACCGTTCTAGCACGATCGGGCCAATAACTCCAGTCTGTCATGAACACGTTTTGGGTCATTATTTCCAAAATGTTGACCGCCTGTGATCAGCCTTTGGGACATAATAACACAGCACACTGAGCAAGCACAATACGAGTCTCGAACAGACATACAAAGTCGGCCTATACACAAACACAAAACAGCGAGAGAGAGAGAGAGAGAGAGAGAGAGAGAGAGAGAGAGAGAGAGAGAGAGAGAGATGAGACGGAGAGAGAGAGAGAGAAAAAGAGAGAAAGAGAACAATACGTATGGAGGTGGGTCAAGAACCCAAAAAGTACAGAAAAAAATTGCACACTGTGTCCAGTTTATCCCCTTAACTTCTGCAACGATACACATCTGTTTGACCTTCGAAAGTCCCTGAATAATAGTACATTCTAATTTTGGGGTTCAACCACTGTTGTGCTCCCCTAAATGGCAATGTCGTCGCTATCAAGATAGGGCCCTTTGACATGATTTGTCCGAGTTTTATTGAGCAAGGAGCCCGATGGAGCCAAATTCAGGCGAATACGGGGTGCTTGTGTACTGTTTCTATTTTAGCCAATACCTTTGCTCACTACAAGGAGGAGGAAGCAGGATTTCGAGCAAGGCAGCTTACCTTTTTTTTTTTAACATTGTCTCCATCTTTTCCCCTGCGTGTTTGACAAAAAAAAATAATAAAACCTTTATCTTGAGATTTAAAAACAAACAAGCAAAAAGCGTTCTTTAGTTGCCTTTATTCTAAGAAATGNGGGGGGGGAGGACGCAGTCGCAGGGGAGACGAGGAAACCATTAGCGGTACCGTCTTCAAGATGAGGCATAACCTCTAGACGTCTATATTATTACAATGTGTTTGAAAAATAATATGAAAGTAAGACTTCTATCTAACCCGCGGGCAAGTTGTTTTACTATATCATACAGTGTTATACATCTCATTTATAACACATCTAGAACAATATGCATTATTATTATGAAAACACATATTACAAGTGAAATCCATAACAAAGGTATTGCTTGTCCCTGCGATTTGCAGCCCCCTTGGTCTTCCCAGCCATAATATAAAGTCAGGTAGGCCTACTCATTTTCGCCCGGTCGGTTGAGGAAAAAGAAACGAAGTGTCTTTCCAAAGGACACTACATCGCAAGCCATCCTGCTCGGGAATTAACTCACAAACCTTGGACTTACAAGTTAAATCTAAACGTCTAGTCGTGTATACTTCCAATGGCGTCTAATAGGCTATATTATCATGAAACGGAGGTGCGCTGGTTCTAAAGACAATGATCTTTACATGTAATAATAAATAAAGGAAACCTAGAGATACTTGGTGATACGCGCTGGAGCAATGAATACATCAAACATATTTATGCATATTCTTGGTGAGTGGTAATGTGCATTTAATATAAAAGTGGTCATTGCTGATATAAACAAAGATACAAATGTGTTAAGGGAAAGGGACAAGAAGAAATGAAACAGGCTCATTGGTCGTCCTAAAAGCCTCATACACCTCATCCTCAAACACTGTGTATTAACTGAGCTAGAGGGAAGAATTGGCAAAGAAGAGATATCTACTTGACGCCATCTTAGGTCTTCCAATAAGAGTTTCATTACTTACTCATTTACTCCCTTGACTGAATGGGCAGACATTGTACTATCATCTATTTATCGTTTCCTATCTTGATGTCGACCTACTCCTTCATCACAATGGCTAGGGTTCAAGCAAATTATAAGAAGGGTAATCTTTATAGCCTTATAAAATCTCGAAGTGATCAAAACCCAGTGGATAGAGAGAAGAGTTTATTGACGACAACAACAACAACAGCAACAACAACAGCAACAACAACAACAGATGGTTAGAGAATGCTGTATTTCATTGGGCAGCTACGTCTCAAACAAACAACTGGCCCAGCTGAGCCAGTCCCATGAATCATGATAGGTGAATGTAAACATCAGACACTTCTCAGTGTAGTGAGATTCGCTGTAAACAACTGATAAGTGCGCCGCTGGGGTTTTCTTTTCAGCGCAGAGAGGTCAGTTCTGAAGTGAATCATCGAAACTTCACCCTCTTTGTTGTTCTCCTAATAAGGATCAAGGATCTAGTCCAAATTTATCACTCTACCACAAGCACAGTATACTGATCACACTATAAGGATGATGGTGACTTGCAATTAATAGGGAGAGGTCAGTTTTGAAGTGAATCATCGAAACTTTACCTTCGTTGTTGTTCCCCTAACAAGGCTCAAGGATCTAATCCGAACTTATCCCCTTACTACAAGTCCAATATACTGATCACACAATTAGGGTATGGTAACATGCACTGACATAGAGAGAAGTCAGTTTTGAAACGAATCATCGAAACTTCATTCTCTTTGTTGATCCTCTAACAAGGATCAAAGACCTAGTCCGAACATATATACTGCATCCTACGAAGTTCAGTAGACTGATCACACCAAGATAGAGAGACGTTAATTTCGAAGGGAATCATCGAAACTTTACCTTCTTTGTTGATCCTCTACCAGGATCTTTCCAAATTTATCATCTACTACAAGTTCCAGTATACTGATCGTACTATTAAACATGCAATGACAGCGATTTAATCTTCAATCATTTCATATTACAAACGACTGGCCTCAAACGTTTCCCTGTTTCCCCAGTGTGAACGAAGTGCTCTGTCGCATGAACCCTACAACTTTTCAACAGCTCTTGTATTTACTTGCCTTTTATTAAGCTGTGTTAATATAAAGACTCCCAAGACTGCTACAGTCTGCAACAAATACAATAAAAGCCCTTAACAAAGAAAGACTATGGTATTATTAATGGCCTAGGCTGTGCATGTACATTATATGTAAGTATATTCACGACAGACTGGCAGTTTGTCGGAAGAAATCATTCGGATACCAGAGATCGAAAGTGAACTAACTCACTGCAGTGAAGTTTTGTGACAGTCAGGCTAAAAAATTTGGACAATTCGAAAACTTTTGCTTGTGCTATTTCTCGGTGGCAGTGGAAGAGACTTGCTTTAAGTACTCTCGAGGATGGAAATGACATGAAATGAAGCATTAAAATGTACAAAAAGAAACCAGCAATCCTTACAATACATAGGATCATCATGCTAAATCAGTCAAAAAAAACCCAAAAACGTTAAAAATCTATAAATGTGACTTGGTTCTCTTTGCTTCTCAGCTACCCATTCTATGCTAAGCTTAATGATCTATGCCATGTTGAGTGTTCCACGTTTCAAATATTTGCCAACCTGTGATGTGGAACCCTGTGTGTACACTCGCCACAGCTTACAGCGTACTGCAAGTCAAGTGACGCTACAGGAGTATTGGAGGTTCGACGAGTGCACAATGCACGTTTGTACGAGTCTGCGAGTGCATATTATGTGAAATTAACACCCTCTCCCCTCCCGTCCCTTTCCCACATCGCTCCTTAGACCTGTGAGATGAGAGGTCATAGTGTCCGGAATGTGGGATTACCGGATACACCTTGTATAAGTGTATCTATTTTTCTTATCATACTCCGGTGCACACTGGCGAAGGTCGGTCTCTCCGAAGTCTACCAGGGCCTATTCAGCCTTTTCTATGAACATAGACCTAGTCTAGTTATATAAACATGGAACTCCAAGACAAATTCAAGAACAGGTGCCAAGCTCAAGTATGGAAAAGAGAGTCCAGCCGTGACAAGCGATAATTTATTTATGGATGTTGGATAACTGACATTCGATTGTCGAGAGCTATGACATAAATCCTTTATGTCAATAAATAGTACCGCCAACTAATGGCTAATTTACCAGTGATGAGACACATGCAGTAATTATGCTGGTGCATTGCACTACCTCTCAATGAGTGAGGATACGTTACTGTGGGATTGTGTGGTGTGCGAGCGAGCGAGCGAGAGAGAGAGGGAGAGAGAGAGAGAGAGTTTTCACGGGGTAATAGAGTAATATTTGGCAGAACAGTGTATTATAATTATACATAAATCTGCTTTTCCTTGATAACCAGAAAAAATTACAACGAAAATGTTTTCTCACTTTATCAAAACAGACCCTCATACACCGAGGAAGAAATTCCAGTTACTTGTATATTCAGATACATCATTATTGGACGACAGAATGCAAGGGTTATTCAAAATTTTTGCATTGCCTTTAAGGTTTGCCCGCGTTTTGACGCTAATCATCTCCCCTGACATGCAGCCATTCTTTTCCTTTTTTGAGTGTTGACTATAATCAATATTATACATCGCTTTTGTTGCCCAACCATAACCTCAAAACAAGCATGGGCAAGGGAAGTTATCCCTCAACACAATACATGAACAAGGATAGGTCCCTGTGCGCGAGAGAGGTGCGGGGACCCTTTCATATCATAAGATAGTCATGTTTATGTGAGCAGTCGGGAAGTGTGTTAGGTTTGTGACACCTATTAGAAGGCCAAATCACTCATCGTGTACACCCCTTTTATAGGGCCCTGCCAGACAGTGTTAGGGTGTAGAAATATGTAAAATGACCTGTGATCTAAGTAAAGCATCCAATTTTAAAGTTCCAGGTACAATATGAGCCTTCTAGATAACAAAAATAAATATGTAGGCCTATGTATTTGCACGCGGTCAAAACCAGCCAAATGAAAAATTGGGGACCAAATCAGAAATTGAGGAGATCTTTTTCGAAAGACATGTGAAAAAGTTTGGGCGTTGACCCCCTTTTTTCTTCCCGTTAAAAGATCGGGCAAAAGAAGTACTTTAACCTCCATGGAAGAAATTTCCCCAAATCACAGTGGTATATTTAGAATAACGCAAAATGTTAATAGGGCCAAAAGAAGAAAAAACAATAGGTGTCAAAGACCTTAATAGGCAGCTAGTACCTGGCATGTTTCCACTTAGAAACACAATGTTTACATCATGGTGGTCGAGGTAGGTCATCTAGGCTATCTGGACAGTCTTTTAAACTTC